>PVIY010032050.1:0-29358 GCA_004026745.1 Myrmecophaga tridactyla
GCCGTCCATCCATCTATCATTTATCATCCATCCGTTATCATCTGCCATCCATTCATTCATCCATCATTCTCCACCCGCCATCCATCATCTTTCCACCATTCACAATTCATCCATTATCCATTCAATATATAGTACCTAATACCTTACTCTATTTCTGTTCTAGGTGTGGGGATACAGCGGTGGGCAACACAGACACCATCCCTGCCCTCCTGGAGCTCATGTTTTTTGGGGGGAACCAGATAATAGCAAATAATCCCACAGGAATGAAATTTAAAATTGTAATAGCAGTTTTGAAGGAGATGGAATCTACAGTGCCATGTGAGTGAAGAAGAGCTATAGGTACTTATATGTGTGTGAGGGATTCTTCCCCTAGAAAATTATCCTTGGATTGAGATCTGCAGGATGAGTAAGAGTTCATCAGACAAAGGGTTAGGGGAAGAGTGTCTCAGGCAGAAGAATCTTCATGTGCAAAGGCCCTGAGGTGGGAAGGAATGCACTAAATGAGAGAGGGGGGCAGTGGCTGGACCTGGGCCTTGGACAGAAGGCGGGGCCAGTCCCCTCAGGTTCTCAATTTTCTCATTTGCATAATAATGGAGAAATAAGTTCTATCTTGCAACGAGAATCAAGTGTAATGATGACTCCAAAGTGTCTAATATAGTTCCGGGTAAACAATAGGTGCCAATTAATGTGACCCTGAATGTGAATGAGTGTGGGACAGGCAACGGGGCAGAGGGCACAGCCTGATTGAAAAGCGAGCCCTGGGGAGCACTGGGCAGGTGTGGGGCCAGCGCTGTTTCAGTTGACTGCGGGGACCAGCTGAGAAGCATATGTTAACTGTGGTGAAAATTGCCATGGGCATCATTCTCATGTTGAAAACAAAGTGAAATTGGAGAACATACTGTTGTCTTTAACTAGGCCAAGATGACTAATTATTAGACTCATTTTCTAAAGGTTACCATATTCAGACATGCAATTAGATGGAGAGAGAGGAGAGTTTGGAAACCTGATTCATTCTGAAACCCCGATAGATGGAACTCATGTGCGGTTTCTGAGCATAATGACTGTGAACGTTCAGTTTAACTCAGCTGTCACCACAGGCGTGATTCAAAACAAAATGTTTTGCATCAGCTCCGTGGAGCATCTTGAGGCAGCTCATGACAGTGCTGGGGAAGTCGCTGCCAGATTGGAAAGGATGGTAAGCGTGGGAGCTAGTTGTGTAGGGGAGGGCGCATCAGACCCTGAAGTTGGAGACTCAAGTCCTAGGTATTTAAGACTCAGGTACAATAAGTACAAGGCACTTATTATCCCTGTAGCCTTGGCCAATTTCCTCTCTTATTTGGGCTTCAGTTTGTCCATCTGTGAAATGAAGGCTAAACCAGATGACCTTTAAGGGCCCATCCAGTTTTGTCATTGTATGACATTTATTGGCCTTGTGACTTTGGATATGTCACCTTCACCTCTTGAGGCTTCGTTTCCTTTTGATCATTCTAGAGTTACTTAAGAAAGTTGGTTCATTTGAATCCCCGTTGGCTGGCCCCACCTTTGAAGCCCGATGACTCTTATTCCGTTGAGAGTAAGTCACCCTTGTTCCCTTCCCTGTGGGTCTGTGGTTTAACCTGGGGATGCATGAATTCATCCTTGTCCAGGCTGGGAATGCATGAGTCCAGCAGAATCTAGTCTAGGGATGCATAATCCCAGAATGATCCAGTCAAGGATGCATGAGTCCATTGTGGTCCAGTGTGGAGATGCATGAGTCCTCCATGGCCCAGTCTAGGGATGCACGAGTCCTCCGTGGTCCTGTCTGGGGATGCACGAGTCAACTGCAGTTCAACACTAACAGACCCAAGAGGCTCCTGCATATTCCCTCAACCCCTTCAGGAATGACCTTCTAACTCTAGGACTAGCAAGGGAACATTCATAAAGCTAGTGTCTTGTCCAAACATGGATTGGGGCTTGTTAAGTGTGAAGGGCAGTGCTAGACACTTGGACATACATTATTGTAAAAGGTAGGTATCATTTTTCCTACCTCTGAGGGGCAGAGGGACTAAGTTATCTTTCTGAGGCCACACAGTGAGTAAGGGGCAGATGTGGCATATTTACTGAAGTCTATTTGATTCCAACACCTTCTGGCTTTGGAAACTGACCCCACTATCTTATTTAATCCTTATAATCCTTTTAAGAACAAACAAATCCATTAACAAGGATCATGTTTCGAAGGCTTAATAGAAAAACCAGCTTGAGGAAACCAAGCACAATTCCATCTCAGGGCCTTTGCACTTGCTGATCCTTCTGCCTCAATGCACTTTCCCCAGATATCCACATGGTTCCTTTTTCTCACCTTTTTCCAGTTTCTGCTCAATTATTTACTTCTCAGAGGGGCTTTTATTGACTACGCCTTCTAAAACATCAGCTTCCTTTACTCTTTATCCCCCCTGTCCTGCTTTATTATTATTTTTTTCATATTTTGTCCCCACTTGGTAAAGGATGTATTTATTTGCTGTCTCCCACCACCAGAATATAAGCTTCCATGAAAGCAGGGGTTTGCTTTTCTCCCAGCTACATCCCCAGGTCAAGACCAGAGCCTGCATCATAGTAGGACATCAGTAATATTTGTTGACTTGAATTAAGCAACGAAGGAAGGAAGGAAGTGAACTTTCATTTGATAAGCATTTTTGCCCATGGCGGGAGCACTTGCTGAAAGTTTCATGAGTCACAATTTTTGGTTTCTGTGTTGAGTGTACGTTGAATCCATTCACATGATTGGAACCACGGTATAATTTGATATTCCTTTTTAGTATATAGCTCCACACCATAACTTTCTTGGATGCCCTCACTTTTTGTCTACTTCCTCTTCTCTTCCATCAGCAACATGAGCACTTGGCTTTATTTTCAGGGCCATTTCTCATAAAAACCAAGTTTTCACTACTTCCTGGGAGGAGTGGGGGGCGCATAAGGACCAAGAGAGAACAACCGGGCCCTGTTGCCATGTGCTGGGTGTTGGCCGAGCTCACTTGCTGGCCAAGGGACTCATCTTTAACATCTTCTGCATCCAGCCCTGCAGCACACATGATTGGAGCTCAATCCTCAACAGAATAACAAAGGGTCTCATGCCACAGTCTTTAAGGAAGGCTCACCGACTCATAATTGACTCCATGAATGCCAAGCATTCTCTGGTTTGTCTATTCAGCCTCCGCGTAGCTTCATCTTGACATCCACCCAGACTTGAATGGCTCTAACACCTTCTGAGGTTCTCTTTGTTCTCTGGTTCTAGAATCCCAACCACCAGGTTTCCGTCAAAGGCTCAGTGTCTCACTAGGGGGAGAGACATGTCACTAGATGTTAGTCAGTGAGATGGCCATGTCAGATCTTCTGGTGTTTTGTAAGCTAAGAGCTTTTAGCCATGTTTCCTCTCTCCATTGATTTCTGTTCCTGAAGCAAACAGCCAGAAAACCACCATCTGAGATGAGGATAGAAAGCTCTTAGATATTCTGTCACTTTTCAGACTCACAAAGAATATCTCCTCTGGCTGAAACGATATCTCCTCTGGCTTCCTTGGTATATGGTCTCCTTTGTCCAGCGTTTGTACTGAGGGCCTACTGTGCGCCCTGTGGCCCTTTGGTGGTTACAGGAAGGAGGAAGACAGAGCTCTTGCTCTAAGGACCTGAATCCAGAAGGAGGGGATGGTGCTGACAGCATCTCTGGAGTGAGAGGGTCAACCTGTGTGCCTGGGGAGGGAGAAGGAAGAGCTGTGACAGGGGCTGGGGTGAGATTAGAGGAGGACTTACTGTTTTCATAAAATGAATACACTTGCCTGTAAATGCAAGCAGTGCTGAAAGTTACAAAAAATAAAACAGAAAGAACTTCAACTCTCCAACTCCCTCCCCCCCCAAAAAGAACCCCCTATGTGGGTGAACATCATTCAAGTTATGTTTCTATGTGGAGTTTCTAGATGGGGAGGTTGCACAATTGGGATAATTTTGAAAGTAAAAGCCATTAAATATAATCTTACTTGAAATTAACAGAAGAAAAGGAAATTGAAGTGAAACCAAAGGAATTTCTGTACTACTAACACGTTACATCATCAATGGATTGGTTTTTAAAAGATCCTTCTAAGCTTAACAAAAGAGATTATGAAAAATATTGAAGTTAGAGTAATTTTTTAATCCCTCTATCTTATTTAAGCACAATAATAATGGTGTTCTCAGATAAAATCCTTATATTATTTCCATAATGGAATTGTTAAGAGAGCAACATAAATTTGTCCATCATTTAATCAGAAGGTATAAGTATGTTCTACAAAAAGTCTGTGACCGTAAAAAAAAAAAAAAAAGGTCTGTGCCCCGCTTTTCCATTCTTGTACTTTCCTAATCCATTTCTCACAGAGCACTGCAAGTTCTATGAATTTTGACAAATGAATAGTCATGTGACCATTCCACAATTAATCACAACGTAGACATGTCCATCACGGCCCCCCAAATTCCCTGTGCGTTTGGTAGTCAGTCTTTCTCTTTACGCCTGGCCCCTGGCAACCACTGACCTTTTTTTTCTGTTCCTAGAGCTTAGCTTTTAGTTTTCTGTCCCAGGTTTTGCCTTTCCCAGAAAATCATTTAAATCATGCAACAGACAGGCATTGTAAAAATGTTTGGCTTTTTTTCCCACTTAGCATAATGTATTTGAGATTCATCAACATTGCATGTAGCGGTAGTTCATTCCTTTGTATTGCTAAGCCCTATTGTATAGCTGTGCCACAGTTTGTTCACGCATTAACCAGTTAGAGGACATTAGGGTTGTTTCCGGTTTGGGGCAATTACGAATAAAGCTGCTGTAAAAAATTGCACACAGGTTTTTGTGCGGGTAAATATAGGTATTTCTCTTGGTAAACACCTAGGAAAGGGGTTGCTGGGTCGTGTGGTTAGGGTTTAACTTTGTAAGAAACCCAGACCCTTTCCCAAAGGGGCTATACCATTTTGCATCCCCCCTGAAATGCATGAGAGTCCAGGTACTTTGTTTCCCCATCAGCATTGGGTATTGTCATTTAAAAATCTTTTAGTCTTCTAATAGATGTGTTTGGTTTTGATTTGTATTTGCCTGACAATCACATGTTTTTAAATGACATACTTGCATTCGGGCCAGTGTGGATTAGCTCCTCATTATAAAGCACAGAGTTTAAAAAGTCAAAATTTACAGTCATGCTGCTAATGTTAATCAGCTGTCTCTCACCTGACATCCTCCGTTCACACCAGCTTCGTCCCAGTCATTAAGCTGTTTTAGTTTTAATTCTGTATTTCTGAATGACAGCATTATATGGCTAATTTTTCCCCCATTTTAGACCTCTTTTGTTGATTTCTTCCCACATTCATACTTTTCCTCCTTGTTGTGTTGTGTAGGTTTCTTTGTAGTTCTGATTTTCTATTTGTTTTGCACTTTATCTTTCACATTTGAAATTTTCTCCAAATGTCTGATGACCCCTGGCTGGCTGTTCGGTAGGAGAAAGGACCCCTGTCTCCCACAGTTACTGTACAGACTTGCAGTTCTTTCTGGTGTTTTCATTGCAGCACCTTCTACCCACCATCACATCAGCCGAGTCTTAAGTTCACTCACCAGCCTCTGGCTCCACCACGGGAAACTTCCCCTTCAGGGTGCGTGTGTTTGGGGGGTGGGGGAGTCAGTTAATAGGTGCAAAATTGGTGGCTTCCTTTTTTCAGTTTTTAATTGAAAAAAGCATTGGGAATCAACAAGGTACCCGGTGGAGGTGAGTGAGCACCTGGTGGAAGGACGGACAGACCCACTGTCCTTGACTGTGCTGGGTTGGGAAAGGGGCCTGGGGTCCCAAATGCTTGTATTTTTGTTCTTATAAGTTTATGCCTTTAAAACTTTCACGTAGTGCCATTTTAGTGGGATTTAGCGAGAGAGTGAAGAGATGTATGGTGGTTATCTTTGACAATTTACCAAATGTCTTAATAATTCACTCTTTAGCCATGAAATCTAATAACTTAATCAGGTAATGTGTTTGTTTTCTGTGTTTACATAGAAAGATTTCATTATAATCTGTATAAAGTTTACCAATCTGCAGAATCATTTTTTCCTCTATTTCAGGGAAATTTTCTTATATTATAAATTTAAATTCTTTTTTTTCACTAAGAAATTTGTTGGTGCTGTACCAAATTTCCCAGTGCTAATTAATAGATTTTAACTTCTTTCTGATTGCCTTCATTTCTTCATCTTTCTTATCAGTATCCATTGTGATGGTATGGCTATTTATAACTTCATTTTCAGTAGAATCTATTAAATATTTTGACATTTCTAGTTAATTTGTGAGTTCTATAATGTTGTTTTGGTCCTCAATTTGTTTCCTTAAGTCTCCCTTTTCATGTCACTCTGTTACTTAAGCACTTCACCTTTGAGATTGTTTTACTACGTTCACATCACATTCTTATTATGTAGTTTTGTGGTAGAAAGCACTTAGGTGAAATTTTCTTCTGGTTTTGGGGTTATGTCTTCTTCTAGACTATATTCTTTGTTTTTCAGGTGCTTTTTACATAGGGAGGTGGTGAGTATGTTTGCACAGTCGTCACATGTTTCTTATTTATGCTTAGGCATTTCAATCTAGATATTCTTTTTTGCTCCCATATAATGTGACTTTGGAATTCACTTCTTGGTATATAGAAGACAGAGTTGTTTTCCTTGCCAAACGGTAGTTGGACCTCTGGGTATTTTGTGCTCTGAACACTTCCTTTAGCCCAAAGTGCTGATGGAATGAGGGGCAGGAGATTTGAAAATTCCATCCAGGATACTGCACAGCATTTGGAAGGATACCTGGAGGCTGTTCTCTCTCTTACTTCTGACATTTCACCACTACATTATTCTAGGGTTTTGGCTCTTGATGGGGTATTTTTCCCAGGGGAATTGAATAGCTTAGCATCTCTTTAGAATATGGGATTATAAATACTCATCGCTCCAGCTTTACAGGAGGAAGGACAACAAGGAAAGCCCCACTGAACATCCTGAAACAAATAAATGGAGGTGGTGGACAGAGCCCAGTGGGGGAGCTTGGAGGAAGTGGGAGGATGGGGTCCTGCTGGCCTGAGAATCTGGGGTCTCTGTGAGAGGGAGCAGGTGGGGCTGGAGGCACGGCCCTGTGTGGAAATGCCAGCTGCAGGGGAGAGGCTGTGTGGCTGCTTTTCGAATGTGTGTCAGGATTGGAATCCTGTGCCTGAGGACCTGAGAAACAGAGCAGGTGGTCAGAGAGTCTGAGGCTATAATAAGGTGAGCACCAAGGACCATTTGTTGATGTTTCTAGGGAGAAATGAGGAGAAACTGAATAAGAAGATATTCATCTATTACATCCATGGCGTCTTTCAAGGCTTTGAAAAACACTCTCTTTTGTCTAATTAGTCAATGTGACCACATCTCCATGGAAACCATTATGTGTATACTCACAATAGACACGTGTGCATCCATTAAAGGGACAAGTTGCCGAACGTTAGCTGTGGGCCCAGAGTGGACTGGCTTCTACAGCACAGCCACTGGGCTGCTGCAAAGAGTGTCAGAAAGCGGGCAGACGGGCCTCCCTGGCAGGAAGGCAGGATGCTCTGGTGTCAGGCCCTGAACTTAGGGTGGTGTGACGCCCGGGCAAACCGTGCTCAGCCCCCAAAGGATGCTCATCCTTTTTTGTTTTAAATTTTTAGGGGGGGTGCATGGTCTGAGAATTGAACCCGGGTCTCCTGCATGGAAGGCGAGCATTCTACTATTGAACTACTGGTGCGCCCTGCTTTTAATTTTTTGAACACATGTCAAACATTTTATCTTTAACCTATGAGCGAGGGAACCAGTAAGGTGTTAACAACCAGTCCGGAAGAGAACCCAGAGAGCAGACACATGTGTAGGTAACGGCCTAGAATGCAGAAATGAGTCGGTTAATAGGTGCAAAATTGGTGGCTTCCTTGCTGGGAGGTTGGGGGTGGGGGAAGATTCAGTTTTTAATTAAAAAAATCACTGGGCACCAACAAGGTTCCCAGAGGAGATGAGTGAGCACCTGATGGAAGGATGGACAGACGGATGGGGGGACAAGAGTGAGACCGTGCTACCGAGGCCCCTGGGCCATGGGAGGGGACAGGCGGGTCGTGTCCAACTGGTGGCCATGTCCCCAGCACCCAGCGCGGGCTCGGTGAGTGCCAGGTGCCCTGAGACCATGGGGCATGAGGCAAGGGGGAGGACAGATGAAGGGTGGGGTGTCGGGGCAGGCCAGGGTCCCAGGACACCAGCCCTGCCATGGGGCCAGGTCCCTCCAGGACGCATTCCTGTCTCAGGAGTGAAAGGTGCCAGGGCTTGTGTGTGTCTCCTGGCTGCTTTGTCCGATGGCGTTTCAGGTCAGCTTGTCAGGTACTGACCAGTCACACGAGCTGTAGAATTACACAAGAAGCCCACAGACCCACCCTGGCAGTCCAAAGGGGGAGAATTTACTAGAACGGCACCTCGCTTAATAGGAGCCCACCCATCTGGAGTCAGGAAAGCCAGCAAGTGCAGCTGCAGTGGGCAGCACCGTCCGTGAACGCAGGCTCTGCAAGCCCTTGCTCACAGCCATTTTCTCTTGTTTTGCACACACTCCTCTAACCCCAGTATTTTTGGCTTCCTTGGTCACAATGGATAAGAGCAAAGGAAGAGCTGTCCGAGTGGCTGTGGGTGGCCCAGGGACATGGGCAAGAAAGAGCAACTGAGAGCCTCTCAGGGAGGTCAGCGTCCGGAGAAGTGTCAAAACCGATACAGCAGCTGCAATGCCCCCTCTCTCACCAGGGCCCGCAGCAGCTATTGAGGGGCTCAGCGGTGGCCTTGAGCACTCAGGAAAGAGGTTTGTAAAGTGCTGGCCTCAACTCTCTGCTCACGGTCTGCTGGGGCCTCAGGCAGCTCCCACCAGTGCCTCCCTCGTAGAGTACTGGTACAACAAATGCACAGGGCATGTAGTAAATGCTCATTAAAATGAGCTGTGTTAGCACAGAGGGTGGATGATGGTCAACCGTATGCAAAAACTTGGATGAGTCTCAAGAACACGATGCGTGGCTTCTTCCACACGGGGAACTTGCCATGGGTTCCATCTGCAGAAAATAAAAAACCAGACACAACCAATCTCTGGTGTTAGAGGTTAGGAGAGTGGCTATGGAGGGAGGGGGGGTTGTGACTCAAGGGGGCTTTATCCTTTTTGCTGTAAAATCGAACCGATACGGAAATCCACCTAAAAAGCAACTTGGTGAGTTATTATAAGGTCCCAATCACCACCCCCTTCTTTCCCCCAAATGTTTGTGTTTCTGGACCTGGGTGGCAGGACCCAGATGCGTTCCACCTGTGAAAAGTCAGGGAGCTGCCCACTTACGATGGGTGCGCTTTGCTGCCTGTGTATTTATGTTCCAGCAAAATGTTTTAAATGTTGGCTATTATTAATATTATTTTAACTTATTTGAGCCTCAGCCTGATCATCTGTATAATGGGGCCGACTCCCTTTCTTTGTAGAATTGTTACAAATTTCAGTGTTCACAGCACTTTCACTCATTGGTCCATTCAACAAACATTCACGGAGTGCCAACCGGCCTGGCACTGTTCTGGTGCGGGTGATAAGGCAGTGAGTGCAAATCAAAGGACTTAGGAGCTCTTTAGGGGAGAGAGAGACACTCTAGGCATTCACTTAAGGGGAGCTGTTAAATTCCAGACAGAGCCCTCTGCTTCAGAGGACAAAAGCCTCAGTGCCCAAAGGTTAAGTTTTTTGTTTGGTTTGGTTTTGATTGGGTACCTTGAATAATTAACTCCCCCTTGTTATGAAATCTTGATTAGAACAAAGTCTGAGCAATGAAGGCCTGTGTGTGCTGCCGGGGAGAATTTCTGGGCGCAGGTAAACTGCAGCATAGAGCAGACCACACATTGTGAGTGGGGGTGGGGGGCTGGCAGCCGGGCTGAGAAAGGCTTTCTCCTTTCTTGTTTTGGGAACTTGGATTTCTAGGCCCTGAATCCTGCAGGCAGGAAAGCGTTAAGAGAGAAATGTGAATTTCCACTGAACAAGAAAATCAACTTAGAAAAGAAATGTGTATTGGAAAAATATCTATTTGCCTGCAAAATAATGTAAAAATAATGAGCTCCTATTCCCCTTTGATGTGCAGTGCACGCTTTTAAGGAAAGATTCTGCATTTCTGAGATACTGGGCCTGGCGTGTAATGAAGTGGTTGTTATGGCAACAACTTTCAAAAGCAAGTATTTTCTGAGAGATGTGCTCCACACAGCCAGCGTGAGAGAAGAAAACATGAAAACAGAGACAGGGAGATGAGCTAAACAGAAGGCATCAGACGCTGCGAGCATCCACTCTGTCCAGGGGGGAGAAAATATAACCCCCTCCCAGCCCCCCACCCCCACCCTGCCTGGCTTTGCCAACCTGCAGGGAAAGCCAGGCCCCGGCCCTGGGAGGACCCCGTGAGAAATCAGGGGGCACCAGAGGGTATTGCGGCCGAGAGGGGGTCTGTCGCCCCAGATGCAGACGGTGGAGGGCGACAGGCAGCCTGAGGCTGGGGGCTCTACCACCATGTCTCCCTCCTCCCAGCTGGCCTCCCAGCCTCAGCCTCTGCTTTCCCCAGCCCCGCTACGCTCCCTCCTGACTCCCCTGCTCCTCCCCACCCCCACACCCTCTCTTTTCATTGCAGAGCCCAGTTCTCTGGGCTGTGGTCAGGGCTCCCCACTCACTGCCCCCTTCACAGGCCTGAGGGGCCCTGCTGAGCTGAAGCCTAGTGTGTACCAGGCATGGTGCCATCGCCTCCCGTCTTCACAACCACCCCAGTGCCTAGGACAGTGCTGGGTGCTTAGTAGATGCGTGATATCCATTGGTTGAGTGGATGGGTGGTCCTTTTGTGGGAGGTACCACCATCACCCCCATTTCACAGATGAGGACACTGAGGCTTAGAGATGGTAAGTGACCTGCCCAAGTCTTACAGCCCGCTAGTGGTGGTGCTGGGCTGCACAGGGGCCTTCTGATGCCGGAGCGCGCCCCTGCTAGCACTGCCCTCCCTGCTCTTTGCCCTCCCGGGCGTGGCGCTTCCTCCCTGCTCCGTGCTCCCCAGCCTCCCGGCGGTTGCTCAGCCTGGTGCACTCTCTCCTGAGTCTTGTAAGGCGTGGCTCAAAGGCCACTTCGACCGGGAAGTCATGAAATGCCACCTCTGAACTAGATGCCTGCATGTGTAGTATTCCAGGAACGGGGACGTCACTACCTGCTCCTGAGCCTGCGCTGGGGCAGACGAGGGCCTGGGGCCTGGGGAACGCTTCTGGGGACTCTGTCTCGTTCACCACTCTCCTCTCTTTGCTGTGCAAAGCCTGACCTCAAAGAGGCAGTCAGCGGCCCTTGGTTAAGTGAAAGACGCTATGGATCTCAGAAAGTTCTAGAAAATTCTGGTGGAGCATTGGCCAGGTTTGTGAGCATGAAGGTAGTCCTGGGGTCATTGCACCAAAGCTTCCCTGTGATTGGGAAACCTGCTCGGGCCCAGCCCCGGGGGGCCCAGAGCTCAAATCTGACAGATGGTGAGGAGAGGCACACGTGCGTGTGTGTGTGCGTGTGTGTGTGCTGGAGGGAGGTGTGGGTGCATGTGTGCAAAGCCTCAGCTGAGGGATTTGCTTTAAAAGAGAGCCGGAGGCAAAATGTGTGTGTGCGCGTGTGTCCAGGGGTGAGGGAGCAAGGGAATGGGCGTGTGCATGGCCTTGAGGGGATCTGCTCTCAAAGGGGCATGTGTCTGGAAATGTGCCCTGTATTTCAGGAGGGTGTGTGTGTCCACGTGTGTGTGTGTGTGTGTGTGTGCATGGCCTCGACTGAGGGGACTTTCTCTGTAAAGGGACATGTGTCCAAAGATAGACCTGTGTGTTACAGGAGGAGGGTGTGTGTGTGTGTGTGTGTGCGCGTGCATGGCTTTGCAATGACTTGTTCTGTAAAGGAGTGTATATTTATTGCATGCATGTGTTTCAGGGAGTAAATCTGTGCATGGTGCCTGGACTTCTCGTAGGATGTGTGCATGTGATATGAGTGTGTGAGGGTGTGCTCTGCAAGCAGAGCTTTGCATTAATGTGTGTGTGTGCTTGCGCACCGGGAGAGGGATGTATATATTCACTGGTTGCTGTGTTTGTCAAGTAAAGGCAAAGGGAGCCCACCGAAGAGGATGGGCGGTTTTCAGTTAGATGCTATTTGAGCACTCCTGGTCGCTGCTTGGCTAAATTGTGAACCACAGGCAAAGGACTATGCCATCGGACTGTCCTCTGCTTCATAAAATGCAAGGGGTAGAGCAGGAAGCAGCCTTGGAAGTCACCGAGATCTATCCCTTATGTTATAGCTGATGAGAAACAGAGAGGGGGAGCAAGCGGCCAAGGTCACACAGCAAACCCAGGATAAAGCTGGAACTTGGAGTTCTGTCTGGCTCTGGGGCTTTCTCCCAGCCCCCACTACCTGCTGCCAGGTCAGTGGGGAGGAGGGAAGGGGTTAACCATAGAGGAATTAATACCAGGCGCCACAGGATTATACAATTTCATTCCCACTCTAATCAGAGGAACTTTTTTTTTTTTAATAGAAGTCTTTGTTGTGTCAATTAGTTGATTGACTGTCATTGGTTTCTGGGTTAGGGAAACTTGATCTGTGGTGAGTGAATTTGTTTATCAGGGAAAGGGAGCCAGGGGATGGAAAAAGAAATTCAATTATGTGTCAGGCTGCTGAGTGACAGGCTGCATTTGATAGGACTTTTAGCTTAATTGCTTGTATTTCATTAAGAGATTTATTTATCAAGAGAATTCTTCATTTTTAAATCTTGGGCAGTGTCAGAGTGGCTTCTGGCTATTTTTCTGCATTGATTGAGGGTGCGGAAGCCTGGGACGTCAAAGAAGTTTTTGTTCATGCTGCAGCCCTCCCTTAACCTGGCTTCTGAAGCTGACAGGACCCCTCATCCTTCCCGTCCTAAACTCACATCTGAAGTTGGATAGGTGTCTGCATTTTCCTAGGGACAAGCCCACGTTTCTTTTTAGATTGTTATAGACAGGTGAGACCCAAAGAAAGAAATGTATCACTCAGCTTGGCTGACCACCTTGGCTTTTTTGTTGGTGGTGTTTTCTACCACAAAACCAGATTTAATTGTATGAATATTTATTTAAATATGAAGGCAGTGCTAGAAGCCAAATGAATATTACTGCACATTAGTAAAAATGACTTTCAAAATAAGTATCATTGAGAATGAAAGCATCCCCATATGATTTAATTTAATTGCAGAGATGATTACTACTGTTTTTTGTTTTCACATAAGCTCAAAAGTAGAAGCTTTCTAAATCACACGAGTCCCGGTGTTCTAAAAGTAAATGAATCATATGGAAGCTAAGGCTTAACCTTTGAGTTATTCTTCTTGGGAGGGTCCCCTGATCCTTCTTGTGAGAATTTCCCAGCGCATCATCTGTAGTAGTGGTAGGGGTGATAACCTTGTTTCAAACATGCGTTAATTGAGGCCCAGAGAGGGTAAGAGGTTTTTCCCAGGACACACAGCCAGCCAGGAGCAAAACCAGGACCAGCACCTGCTCCTTCTGCTTCTTACCAGGAATCTAGCGGAGGGCTTAAGACCACCCTCACCACCTGGGTTTAAACCCTGGCCCTGCTGCTTAGTGCCCTTACACACGGGCCTCAATCCCTTTGCTGAACTGGGGATAGTAGGGGGACCTGAATCACTGGGTTCTTGAGAAGATTCCACGGGATATTGTATGTGAGGTACTTAGACTGCACTCATACAGTGTAAATGCTCAGTAAATATCAACTAATTATTCTTGTGCTTCTAAGTAAGATTTCATTTGGAAGAAACACTTCAATTTCTTGAAAATAATTGGGGAGTGTTGCTCTCCCTATCTCTGGTCAGGCCCTTAAAAATAAACAATTTACTCCAGAAAATGGGTGAATTCAGGTGAGGAATGCTGGTGGATCCATGTTTCCTGCCTCCTCGGTCTTTGCTCTTTCTGGCATTGCCTTGGTCCCTGAGTATTTTCTTCTCTAGGGTAAACATTTATTCATGGTCTTTCTTGCTTTCTTCCTCCTTCCTTCCGCCCTTATTTCTCCCTCCTTCCCTTCTTTCCCTTTCTACCTCTTGCCTTTCTTTTCTTCTTCCTTTCCTCTCTCTCTCTCTCCCTCTTTCACTTCCTTCCATCCATTACCTATCATAGCTATCTATCCATCCATCCATCCATCCATCCATCCATCCATCCATCCATCCATCCAACACTTACCAAGGTCTCCTTGTGTGCCAATTCCTCAACAAGTTACGCTGGCAAGGCAGAATTAGTAAGTACCTGCTGCCAGCGCTTGAGAATTGAGACGAGTGGGACAGACGCCTCACATCTGCCTTGCATTCAAGGACCATCCTGGACATCATCCCATCTTATGATCATGGTCACTATTGTTCTCTCAGCTTAACGATTCAGGATATTAAGACTCAGAGAGGTTAAGTGAATGTCTTGAGGTCACACAGCTGGCTGTACATTCATTTGTTTGCTTGTATGATAAGGCTTAGTACTCAGCTCACCAGGGTGCTCAAATCTAGCCAGAATGTCAAGGTGAAAACAGATTTTCAAACCTGTCCTTCAGAAATAAGCCTTTCTAAAAAAATAAAAAGAAAGAAAAGGCAAGAATAGGGAAAGTTATTTTTCCATCTTGCTTAGGTGGGGACAGTTTTGAATTTATTTTTTCAGATTGAACAATCGTTCCTCAAATGGATAGTGATAGGTGATCTAAAAAATAATCTTTAAAAACGTCGCCGAGTTGGGCATTTCCTCCGGGTGACATAACTCACTGTGACAGAATGCATTTAAATTCACAGAAAAGAAATGGAAAGGACTGCAATGTGGAAGATGTTTATGTGGACTGCTGGCTCCTTAACCCTCTCCTTTCACCAGCCTCACCTCTTCCCTCCTTGGCGCACGAATGCACCGGCACATCCAGCCTCTCCCCATCACCCCCACCCTGTGTCTCTAAGGCGTCAAGTGTGGAAAGCGCGGCTTTAGCAATCTCAGGGCTCAGCATGTGGCCTTCAGTATCCGGCTGGTGGGCCAGGGGGTAGGGGCTGGATTTCCTGATGGGCTGGAGAGGGAGGTGCTGGATCCTCCTGGGAGAGGGGGTGCGCTGTCTCTCTCTCCCTCTCTGGGTTCCAACTATGCATATTGCTTTTCTCTTCCCCCGTGCGGCCAGCACAGCAACAAGGAATGGTTTTGCCTAGGTGAGGTGAGGCCATTTGGGGCTCAGGGACAGGGCTCTGCTGTCCAGCTCAGCTCACGTGTCCATAGTTTCGGGGGTGGCCTCCCTCCACGAGGCAGAGCTCCAGGGCAGAGGGCGTAGGTGGGCGGCATGCTGTCCAAGACCCTCAAGTGTCTTTTGTATGATTTTTTTTTAGATGCATGGCCCGGGAATCGAACCCGGGTCTCCCGCATGGCAGGCGAGAATTCTCTCACTGAACCACCCACGCACCCTGTGTGGTGTTTTAATAGTACTCCCCAAGGTACTCTCTGTAAGCTGATTTTTCTCCTTTCCTGCATCCCGTGTGCCCTATGGCTCTGCAGAAGGAAGAGGGTAGGTGCCACCCTGGGAAGGAAGCGGAGGCTCTAATGTCGGGGGTGCCTCAGCGCGGATTCCCTGGAAGCAGAGGCTGAGATGGAGAATCTTGTGAAAGTGACTCAGGGCAGGACTGCTCGCAGGAGAAGGGGAGCGAGGGGACGGGACGGGGAAGGAGCTAAGTGAGGCCACACACTGGGGAGCTCCAGGGGGAGCTCTGGAGCATGAATTGTACCCCAGAATTGGCTTCCCTGGAGGTAGGGGGGCCAGCATTGAACCCCCTTGTCCATCAGTCAGTGGCCACTGGGACCACCGCGAGGTGGGGCAGATTCCATCGAGGGCGAGAGTCCCGGGAAGGAGACAGTGTGACCGCCAGCAGGCAGCACTCACAGGGTCTAGCCCTGGGTGCACAGCCTGGCAAGCGGGGTGCCGTGCTGAGAGGTGAGGAACCCTAAGCATGCCGGGGGTCCTGACAGGTGGATGGGGGCCACATGGTGAGGATGCAGTACTAACAGGAGCTGAGGTGGGGCCAACAGATTCGGAGAAGACTCCAGGCCCTGATGGGCTGATGGAGAACAGACCCTGAGCTATGCTGGCCACTGCTTTGGTAGTAGGTGCCCAATAAATGTTTGGGGTCAGGCCCTTTGCTCCACCTGCCGTTCATTCCTGCTCACTCTCCCATAGTGTGGAACTGTTGCTAGAAGACAGCTTCCCAGGCAGGGACTATGTTATCTCTGCATCTCTGTCTGTTTCATGAGACAAGTTCTCATCAGAGGAATGTAAGTGGAAGTGAGGTGTGTCGGTTCTGGGCAGTGGCTTTTAAGAAAGTGGCTGGGGCTTTTCACTATCAGGGTCTAGAAGAAGACTCTGAGGTCTAAGGGATTGGCAGAGCCAGGGATGGAAGGAGAATGGGTTCCTGAATCATCACACAGAGAAAAGCTGCCTGCCAACTAGGAATCACTCCACTGGACTGTTATGTGAGCAATGGAAAAGAAAATCCGTGGTGTTAGACAGTTGAAGTTTAGGGCTTATTTGTTATAATAGTTTGTGTAATTCAGGCCTGGCCAGGCATCTCCAGCAGACACAGCCAATGCACACCTGGGAACTTATTCAGAGCCAGTCCCCTTTCAATTCCCAGGTACCACCTTGGAAAGGAGGAGGTGGGGGAAGAGATCTGAATGACAGCCATAAAAGTGAGGCCGACTTGAGAAATGTGAGGTGGCTCATGGACCAGTAGCATCAGCATCACCTGAAGCTTTTTAGAAATGCAGGTTTCAGGCCCCAGCTCAGGCCTATTGAATCAGAATCTACAGTTTAACAAGACCCTCCCCACCATTAACCTGGGTTTGTGTGTGTGTGCGTGTGTGTGTGTGGTGCAAGGGTTGGGATTTGAACCCAGGTGTCCCACATGCAGGCAAGAATTCTACCACTGACTACCTCTGCACCCCTGTGTGTACATTTAAAGTGTGAGAAGCTCTCCCTAGAGAAAGGTACTACATCAGGAAATGTTCCTTTTGGCTGGACAGACAGCTGAAGAGCAGCTCAAGATATTCATTCATTCACTCCTCTATTCCTTATTTTACTTGTTCTTTCAATCAGTCACTATTTATTAAAAATCTACTAATTTCCAAGCAATGTCCTGGAGAAACAAGGTAGATAACAGTCTCTGCCCTCATGGAGTTTGCTGTCTGCTATGGAAAAACAGACATTAAACACAAAAGCATACGTAATTTGTTAGAATCGCAGTAAGATACAAAGCAACATCACAGGTGAAAATGAAAGCATGCAGCAGGGTGGCTGGCCTGGCCTGAGGAAGTGACTTTAAAGTGAGACCTGAAGTGGGAATAGAAGTCAGCCCTTAAAAAGAGGGGACAGTGAGTGTTCCAGGATGAAAGAACAGCAGGTGCTAAGGCCCTGTGGCAGAAAGAGTTTGGAGACATTGAGGAATTAAAGGACACCCAGTCCTCGCTCTGGACTTGAGAAGAGCCAGTGAGAGAGAGAATGGGGTAGGAAGGGGTAGAGAAGTGGAGGTAGGGGAAACCCTGCAGGGCCTTTAGGCCATAGTACGGATGTTGGCTATTATCCTAAGAGCAGAAGGACAACCTGGCAAGAGCTTGAACTCAGGAGCCATCCTGCCTGAATTTCAATCCTGGCTTTGCTACTCACTAGCTGGGAGAACTGGGGCCAACCACTTACCCTTTCTGCACATCAGTGTTCTCCTCTGTGAGAGGAGGACGGCACGGAGCCTAGCTCATAGGGTGGTTTTGAGGATTCAGTGAGCTGACGTACGTAAAAAACTTAAAATAGTGCATGGCACTCAAGAATTTGCTCTTATCTCGAAGGCTTTTAATCAGGAGAGTAACGCGGTAAGAGTGGCGCTTCAATAAACCACCCTGGTTATTGCAAGGAAGGACACTAGACTGCAGAACAGAAAGGGTGAAAGCAGAAAGACCAGCCGGAAGATGATTTCTGTTGCCAGGAGTGAGATGATGGCAGCTGAGACTAGGATGGAAACAGTGCAGGTAGAAAGAGGGTGGATGAGGACATGGTGGGTTTTTGGATGAATATGTTGCAGATGGAATAAGAGAGTGGGAGCAAGGGACATGAGTCAGGGATGGCTCCACGGCTTCTAGCTTGGGCGTCTGGGTGGCTGGGAGTGCCACGTTTCCAGTGGAAGATGATGAGTTAAATTTTGGACATGCTGATTTGAGATGCCTGCAAGGCATTACAATGGAGATATTGGACAGCCAATATAGATGCTGAGTCTGTAGATAAATATTGGGGAGCCACTAGCATATGCATGGCAATTACAACTAAGGATAGAGATAAGTTACTCAGAAAGAGTATAGAGATTTAGAAGAATTTGGAGTCACATAGACTTGGGTTCAAATCTCTACCACATCGTCCTTGTGTGGTTTGGGGGTTATTGAGCTTCTCTGAGACTCAGTTTCTTATCTGAAAAATGAGGATCATTAAACCTACAGCACAGGGTTGTTTTCGGACGTAAATGAGATAGTGTATATAAAACACCTGGCCCTGCACCTAAATTTTCTGTAGCACATAATCTAACACAACCTGTCTGGATAGACCATTTAAACAATCCAAGCACAGGGAGCCCAGAATAAGAATGAGGGCCTTTAATCCTGTACAGCTTAATGTAATGCCTGGATACATCCCAGAGTATATTAAGCAGATAATCAAAGTCCCTTGAGGGATGAGAGAAAAAGTACAGAACTATTAGACTTGATCACTGCAGAAATGCTGGATACTGTGTCAAACATTAGGGACACCCAAATCAATAGGCCACGCCCTTGAGGTTGAGGCTTGTTCTTGTGAAGCTTATGCATGTAGTGGAGAAGCTTAGCTTACCTATAGGTATGCCTAAGAGTCACCTCCAGAGAAACTCTTTTGTTGCTCAGATGTGGCCTTAGTCTCTTTAAGCCCAACCCTGCAAGTGAAATCATTGCCCTCCCCCCTTCGTGGGACATGACATCCAAGGGTGAAAGTCTCCCTGGCGACATGGGAGAGGACTCCCAGGGATGAGACTGGCCCTGGCACCATGGGACCAACATTCCATCCTGACCGAAAGGGGGAAAAGAAGTGTAACAAATATGGTATCAGTGGCTGAGAGAGTTCAAATAGAGTCAAGAGGCTACTTTGGAGGTCACTCTTTCACAAGCTTCAGTTAGACATTGCTACCTACCATAAATTGCCAAACACAAACCAAAATCATCCCTGCCAATCCTAAAGAATATCTAGGGTGTTATATAAGATTCTACCAAAGTTCCAAGTGCTAGGGTAACTTTCCATAAATCTACAACCTTCAGATGAGTCCCTGGACCAGATAAGTCCTGAAATGCAAAGGTGCCAGTCTCTCCAGAACATCAGTTGGTTCCATTCCCCTATCCCATATTATCGACAGCCCCTTCCAACATGAAAATATTATAATGGGCATAGCCCAAATACCCCTGAAGAGTGGGAGAAAGATCAAAGGTGGTAGTGGAGTTATACAGAGAAGATCTGGTCTAACAAATGAATATGAGTGCTGAATCATTATATTGATGTTTCTTTTAGTCTCCAGTACCTTAGATAAACTAGAAATAAAAACTTAAAGTTGTGTAATTGTAACCCATACCAAACTCTGAAATCTGTTCTACAACTAATTGTTGCAATGTACTTTGAAATTTCTTACTTTTTTGTACATATGCTATTTTTTCACAAAAAAGGGGGAAAAAAGAGAAGGAGCAGTATAACAGAGAAGATAGGATTTATCAAATGAGTATGACTGCTGAATCAATATATTGATATTTCTTTTGGTCTCCAGTGTCTTGGAGTAGCTAGAGGAAAAAACGAAAAGCTGTGGATCTGTAACCCATACCAAACTTTAAAATCTGTTCCGTAGCTACTTGTTAAAATGTACTTGGAAATTTATTGTTTTTTTTGTATATGTTATATTTCACAATTAAAAAAAAAGTTAAAAATAAAACACCTGGCACTGAGCTCCATCAGTGTTTTAATTACTTTTTCCTTTTATTGCCTCTTCCTCACCCAACACAAATGTATTTTTAAAGGTTTTTTTATTTCTGAAACATCTTACATCCAGAGGACACCGCAGGCCTGCTGACACCTGTTGCCCAGGTGTTGAGCCCAAAGGACTCAACGTCCGGGTGGGAGCCTGACCGTACTTGTTGTGCCACAAATGGGGAATGAATCAGGTTGTGAAATGAACTCTGGCCTCTGAGACAGGTGGGCCTTGGCTCAAGTGTCACCTCTGCCTCTCTCTTGCTGTGTACCTTCCCGAGTCTCACCTGCAAGGTGATGAGTTAGGGGATTCTGCGCCTAATCATCTTTTGCTGTCAATTTGCAGTGAGGGAAAAAAAAATCTTCCCAGAGGAGGAAGCTGGGGAAAGTTCATTATATTTTCATTTCTTGTTAGAAAACAATTTGCTGACTGCAAGAGATATCCTTTCCCTCTGTTAATTGTGATCTTTGGGGGGCAGGTAATTATTGCAGCTAAAGGCCTCTTAGTGAGAGAGCAAACTCTAAAGTGAGATCTAGATCCTGCTACGAGTGGGGAGAAGAGATTTGTGCTGAACTGGAAAATGCAAACCTTTTCTCCCCTCTGTACTCTCCAGCACACTCTCTCTAGTGTTGGGGAGTTATCGTCTCTCTGCGCCATTAAACTGGACCATTACGAGTTGCCTTCTCCTGGTGGGGGCAGCAGACTACCTTTGCCTTCCTGCTCCAAGGATGAGTTGGATTTCTGATCAGTAGAAACTCTGCTGTTCTCACCATCCTACAGCGGACCCTACTGGTCTACGACATGGAAGAAGGCATGTCTCCCTGAACCTGAAGAATAATAAGTGGCCATGTTCTGGAGATCTCACTGGGGCTCAAAAACTCATGGCCAGTCACCTCAGGGAAGTTCTTGGGGATCCAGGGTTTGGGTTTCTTGAAATTTCCCTTGGTGTCAGGTATCAATCAGTGCCTGGCACAGCTTCCCAGGTCTGGGTGGCCAGCTTTGAATGGTGCTCCAGGCAAGAGGAGGCTCCAAAGCTGGCCCAGGCAGCTGTGCAAGTGCCCCTGCCACCTGGCAGGTTTGGCAGCAGATGAGAACGCTGTTGGCAGCCAGTAGGAAATCTTGGGAATCGTGGTGGAAGCTAGTGCTAGGGTAAGGCAAGTGAGGCACTCACTTTGGGTGGAAAAATTAAGGGTTGCCAAAAACTCAGCAATTGAGGGAATAATATTGTGATGTAATATTTTTAAACAAAAAATTGAATGCAAAAAACTGTGGAGAACAAAATATCACTTTTAAATAAAGACAGGATTCGACTCTGCGCTTTCATGTGTTGGCCTCACTTAGCTCACCCTGATGCTATGTTGGATCCCATCTTTATTTAAAATCTTGATATTTCATTCATCATTGGTTTTTTGGCTCTAGTTTTTATTTTAAAAAACATTTCAATAAAATATCATTTATCTTGATTACTGAGTTTTTTGACGTTTCCCCACTTAAATATTGCATCCAAGGTGCATGCCACACTTGCCCCATCCTAGTTCCAGCCATGCCCCTAAGACTTTCAATTAGGACGTTAATATAATCATTCAAGAACTACATATTAAATAACTGCTACATGCCACCCACCAGGGGAGAAGGTGA
This sequence comes from Myrmecophaga tridactyla, assembly GCA_004026745.1. Taxonomy (NCBI): domain Eukaryota; kingdom Metazoa; phylum Chordata; class Mammalia; order Pilosa; family Myrmecophagidae; genus Myrmecophaga; species Myrmecophaga tridactyla. Next base: position 21,744 of record PVIY010032050.1, read on the forward strand.
CCTACATTCTGCGTGGAGCTCCTGCTCTTTCCCTTGCTCAAGGGGCTCATGGCCAAACGGTCACCATGGCAGGCTACGTGTAGCCAGTGCCAGGACTCCCAGGCTGCCTCCGTGCTCGATGCCCAAGGGCCCAGTGGCACCCATGTACCCCAAACCCTCAGCGAGGTGCTAGACCATATTAACAGTGCCTGGGGGCTGGTGGATTAATTGGCTTCCATGTGCTATGGATGGGAAAGCAATTTGCTCTTAGGAACAGACACTTATTCTGGATTCCCGTTTTCATCGTGCCCTGGCAGCTTCCCCATCTGTGAATTTGCTAAATGCTTTTTCATAGCCACAATATTTTCTCTGATCGCAGCAAGAGCAGTGAGGCAGTGGGCTTGGACTCATGGGATTTGCTATTTTTACCATGGAGACACAGAAGCAGCCAGCCTGGTAGAAGGGTGGAGTGGCCTTTTGAAGACTCCACTCTGCCAACTTTAAGGATGGGCTTCTGTTCTGCAAAGTGGCTTTGTAGCAGCAACTTGTACCTCATGTTTTGTCTTCCATGGCCAGAATACAGGTCCTCCCCCTTGGCTTCAGATTACTTCTACTCAGAGACCCTGAATTGGAGCTGAGATCACTTCCTGTCCAAATCCTATTTTCTTAACCAGCAGTCCAGCCCACGACCTGTGGCCTGTGTTGAGGTCACCTACCATTTCTCACCATCTTCTCCCTCTGGTGGCCTAGAATAGCCCCTAGACTTTTGGAGCAGCCTGGGCCCTTATCTCTAAGTTGGAGGGATCTTAGCACTGGCACCCCTTTTCTGCCCTCATGGTGCCTGTGCTGATTTGAATCTGTTGTGCATCCCAGAAAAGCCATGTCCTTTAATCCTCATTCGGTATTGCTCGGTGGTATCTTTTGGAATGTTTCCATGGAGATATGCCCCACCCAATTGGAGATGGTAGCTTTTGATTAGATGTTTCTATGGAGATGTGTCCTCCACCCATTCAAGGTGGGGTTGCTTACTGGAGCCCCTTAAGAGGGAACCAGTTTGGATAAAGCTTTAGAGCCATGCGAGCCACCAGAACTGATGGCCAACAGAATGGACAGCCCTGGGGGAGCTGTTGAAGAGAAAGCTAGCAAACTTTGCCATGTGCCTTTCCAGCTGAGTGAGAAACCCTGAATGTCATTGGCCACCTCGAACCAAGGTGCCTTTTCCTGGATGCCTTACTTTGGACATTATTATAGCCTTGGATTAATCTGGACATTTTCACAGCCTTAGAACAGTAAACTTGCAACTTAATAAATTCCCCCCTTTTAAAAGCTGTTCTGCTTCTGGTATATCACATTCTAGCAGCTTTCAAACTAGAATAGTGCCCGTTCCCTCCAACTAGCAATCCTGATGGCCATGTCTCCGGCAACCAGATCCTTCAGGGCCCCAGAGCTTGCCCTAGAGCAAAGGGTTGCTAGGCACAGGAGTCTAGGTTTGTGTCCTGCACAAGCCCATGGAGCACCATTTGGATGAAACAAGACGTGGATGATGTCCCTGGACATGTGTGATGCAGCAGCCCTGTTGAGCAGTTAGGCATAAGATGAGTACAGCCCTAAGGTTCTTGTAACAATATATCTAAGGCAAGGGGCATGACAAACTGCCTCTGGGGCCTGGAATCAAGATGGGGACAATTAAAACAATAAACAACATTTATTTAGTGTGTTCAAGCATTGTGCAAAGCCTTTTACATACATTATCTCAGTTCACCCTCATAACACTCTGTTTTATTGATGGGGAAAATAAGTCCCAGTGAGGTTGGGAAACTTGGCAAGGAGACACAGTGGCAAAGTCATGGGGCCAGGGTTCAAATTCCCCAGGCCACTCTCTTAAACATGACCCAACACTGTTGCAGCCTGATTGCATTTCAAGACTGGGAGCTGGATCAGCCTTAGAAGAACCTAAGACTTTCCCAGGACCCTAAGCATGGTCCACGGGAAAGAGGTTTAGAACTGAGCAAATTTGGGTCAAAGCCATGCTCCACCATTAATCAGTGGGACTTTGTCCCCTCCCACAGTCTCTCTGGGCCTCCATGCCTTTGTTCAAAGGAGCTTTTAACAGCTAATAGCGCTTGTAGGTGCAAGATGCTGCTAAGGATGTCAACCACATGACCTCATTTGGTCCTCACAACAGGTCCTCCAGTGACCCTTTCTGCAAGGGACCCTGGCCTGCAGCAATGCCCAGATGAGAACATACGTGGAAAGGCTTTTGAAGTGTCAGCATTCTGTGCATACGTGATCACTGGCAAGAGTGACAGTTGCCATGTCCATCAAACTCCTTGCACCAGATGCTCTGCTAAGTGCTTTACATTAGCATCTCATTTGAACCCTACAAAGTAGATACTGCTATTATTCCACTTTCAGGTGAGGACCCTGAGTTTCGAAGACAAGGACCAACTTTCTCTGGGTCACAAAACTAATAGGTGGTGGAGCTAAGTTTCTAAGTGAGGTAGCTGACTCAGAGCTGGTGCGCTCGGCTTCATGAATGCTTCCCAAAGGCCCTTCTAGATGGCCTTGCTTCTTGGGGCCTGCCCACCCACCTGTGCCTGGGACTTGTAAGTGGGATGGGCTGAGGCGTAGAAACACCCGAGGAAAAGGAGCAGCTAATTATAATTACAGCTGCACTCTGGAGCTTCTGTGCAAATGATCCACAGTCTCTCCCAAGGGTGGTTTTTGTTGTGCCTCGTGATCCAAAAAAATTGTTTGGGGAGCACAGTAGGTGCGAGAGGCCAGATCTGCCTTCTATTAAGAACTTGGGCACCAGGAGGAAGCCCTTGGAAGGCTGAGATTTTTCTCCTTTGCCAGTGCCAAAAGCTCCTTTCCAATTTCATCTTCAGTTGGGGCCACTGAGATGGACGAATGAAGTTATAAAAAGACTCACTTCCAAGATATATCATTAGGGCCATCTCTTTGTATACTGTCTTTTCTTGCTGTTTCTTCCCCCATTTTTTTCTTTACTAGAGAAGTTGTGGGTTTACAGACCGATCATGCATAAAATACAGGATTCCCATATGCCATCTATTATTAGCACCTTGCATTGGTGGGGTACATTTGTTACAGTTGATAAAAGCACATTTTTATAATTGTACTATTCACTGTATTCCATGTTTTCACTTAAGGTTCACTGTGTAGGGCTAAGCCATGGATTTTTTTTTTATTTTAATTTTTATTCTATTACCTTATACAGCCCAACATTTCCCCTTCTAACCACATTTGAACATATATATTTCAGCACTGTTAGTTACATTCACAGTGTTGTGCCGCCATCACCACCACTATTACCAAAACTTTTCCAGTATTCTGAATAAGAACACTGTACATTTTAAGCCTTAACTTCCTAGATAACCTGTATTCTAGATTCTGACTCTATGAGTTTTCTTATTCTAATTATTTCATATTAGTGAGGTCATACAATAGTTGTCCTTTTGTGCCTGGCTTATTTCACTCAACACTCGCTTGCATGTATCAGAACTTCCTTCCTTTCTATGACTGAACAATATTCCATTGTACGTATATAACAACGTTTTGTTTATCCATTCATCTGTTGACATCCACTTGGGTTGCTTCCATCTGTTGGCAATTGTGAATAATGCCACTAGGAACATTATAGTGTGCAAATAGAGTTGAGTTGCTGCTTTCAATTCTTTGTGTGTATAATTAGTAAGGGATTGCGGGTCATGTTGTAATTCTATACTTAACTATCTTTCTCAGTGGCTGCACCTTTTTACATTGCCACCAGCCATGGGTAAGTTTTCCTATTTATATGATCCTCTGTAACACTTGTAAAATCTTCTATTTAAAAAAAAATAGTGGCCATTCTAGTGGGTGTGAAATAGTATCTTACTGTGGTTTTAACTTGCATTTCCTTCATGACTAAGGATGTTGAGCATCTTTTCGAGTGCCTTTTGGCCATTTTTATATCTTCTTTGGAGATATGTGTATTCAAATCTTTTGCCTATTTTTAAGTTTGGCTTTTGTCTTTTTGCTGTTAAGCTGGAAGATTTCTTTATATATTCTGGATACTAAATTTTTATCAGACACATGATTTCCAAATATTTTCTCCCACTGTGTAGGTTGCCATTTTACTTTATGATAATGTCCTGTAAGGCACAAATTTTTTAGTTTTGATGAAGTCCCACTTATGTTTTTTTCTTTTGTTGCTTGTGTTTTGGGTATAAAATTTAAAAAAGCCACTGCTTAACACACATCTTGAAGATGCTTCCTAGTTTTCTTTTAGGGGTTTGATAATTTTGGTTCTTATATTTTAGGTCTTTGATCATTTTTTTTTTGTATACTGTATGGCAGGGGTCACATTTCATTCTTTTTCCATGTTGAGTATCCCAATATTGCAGCACCATATATTGAATTTTTGTTTGTTTCTTCTTTCTTTTGTTTGCTTATTTGTTTGTTTTTGGGAATCAAACCCGCATCTCCTGCATGGATGGCAAGAATTCTACCACTTGTACCCTGTCTTTGATCACTTAAAACATTTTTTCTTTAAATTTTTACTGAGCTATCTTCACATACTGTTCTAGTTTGCAAGCCACTGGATGTGATATACCAGAAACAGAATGGCTTTTAAAAGGGGGAATTTATCAAGTTGCAAGTTTACAGTTCTAAGGCTGCAAAATGTCCAAATTAAAGCAAGGCTATAAAAATGTCCAATCTAAGGCATTCAGGGAAAGATACCTTAGTTCAAGAAGATGACGTTTAGAAAGGGACATGGAGAACATGGTGATGTCTGCTAGCTTTCTCTCCAGGCTTCTAGTTTCATGAAGCTCCCCTGGGGGCATATTCCTTCTTCACCTCCGAAGGTCTCTGGCTGTGTGTGCTCTTGTGGTTCTCATGGCTCTGAAGCTTTTTCCAAAATGCTTCCTCTTTTAAAGGATTCCAGTAAACTAATCAAGACCACACCTGGAATGGAGTCATATCTCCCTCTAATCAAAGGTTAATACCCACAACTGGGCGTGACACATCACCATAGACATAATCTAATCAAGTTTCCAATCTACAGTACTGAATAGGAATTAAAAGAAACAGCCTTTGGATCGGGATGAAAACATGGCTTTTCTCGGACACATCATTTTTTCAAACTGGTACACACACCCATATACTCCATCCAAAATATACAATCCATGGCTCACAATATCATCACATAGTTGTGTATTCATCACCACGATCATTTTAAGAATATTTGCATCATTCCAGAAAAATAAATAAAAAGAAAAACTCCATACATCCCATACCCTTCATCCCTTCCTCTCATTGACCACCAGTATTTCAATCTACCCATTTTTTTTTTACTCCTTATCCCTCCCTATTATTTATTTATTTGTCCTTATTTTTTTACTCATCTGACCACACCTTGGATAAAGGCAGCATTAGCCACAAGATTTTCACCATCACATGGTTCGCCATGTAAAAGTTATATAGTTATACAATCATCTACAAGAATCAAGGCTACTGGAATATAGTTCAACAGTTTCAGGTACTTCCCTCCAGCCACTCCAATACATCATAAATTAAAAAGGGATACCTATGTAGTGCATAAGAACAACCTGCAGGATAACCTCTTGTCTCTGTTTGAAATCTCTCAGCCACTGACACTTTATTTTGTCTCATTTCTCTCTTACCCCTTTTGGTCAAGAAGGTTTTCCCAATCGCATGATAGCAGGTCCCGGCTCATCCTGGGAGTCATGTTCCACATTGCTGGGGAGATTAACACCCCTGGGAGTCATGTAGGGGGGAGGGCAGTGAGTTCACCTTCTGAGTTGGCTTAGAGAGAGAGAGGCCACATCTGAGCAACAAAAAATGTTCTTGGGGAGTGATTATTAAGCATGATTATAAGTAGGTTTGATTTCTCCTTTGCGGGAGTAAGTTTCATAGGGGTGAGCCCCAAGATCGAGGGCTCGATTCGATCTGTTAAATTGATTGTCCACATCAGCTTGCGAGAATATCAGGAATTCCCCAGGTAAGGAACTTTAATATTTCCTCCTTTTTCTTCGGCCCTTCAAGGGCACTTTGCAAATACTTTTTTAGTCTCAGCCCAAATTACTCTGGGACATATCAGGGCATCACATTGATCCATAAAACACGACCTCATGCCCTGTTCAAGATTCCATGTAATTATCGTGCTTGAATAAACTGACCATACAAGTTAAATTAGATAGTGTACTGCCAAAAAATATAAATTTTACACCAAATAAAAATCTCTTCCTTTGGTCTCACACAGAAGTTAAAATTTTAAAATACAGACTGTACTATCCATTACCCTGTCTTACCTTGGTCCCATCCAGCTCAGCTTCATTCATCTATTTAGTTGAAGTCTAATCACTTTTTCAACTTTTTTAACAGTTGCTGAATGGGATAATGCTGACTTTCATAGTTTTAGGGCTTTAACATTAGTCTCAGGTGTTACACAAATACCCAAATTTCCAGGGAACAACCAGGTTATGCACAAACAGCTCAGCTTCTCAGAGTTCAGAAATAACAATTATAACTCAAGAATAGATGGGACTGGGAGGGGCCAAGATGGCGGCTTAGCAATGTGCGCATTTTAGTTCGTCCCCCAGAACAACTACTAGATAACCAGAAATAGTACAGATCAGCTCCCAGAACCACGATAGTGACCGGACACACAGCGTGCCCAGGTCTGGAGCAGCTAGACCGACGGCAACTCTCCAGATCCGTGAGTTCCCCAAAGCTGCGGCGGCCAGCGCCCGGCGCCCCTCCCCCATTGTCAGCTTCTCGGAGGGAAAGGAAAGAGTAGCGGGGACTGAGTCCAACCAAGCGCCAATTGTGGCATTAATAAACAAATTCTGATTACTAAAAATAGGCCCCCAGCTCACGCGAAACTGGGCAAGTCAGAAGTCGCTTATTGGGCTAACTGAAAAAGAGGAAAGGGGACAAAACGGGGGTTTTCGTGGCTGTTTCTACGGAGACTTGGCAGCCTCTGGATTCAGCGGTGGGACTTCTCAGGCTGCAACTGCCCCACGCATAGGCAGAAACAGACTTCTTTCAGGGCTGTCTCCCACCTAAGCCTTCCCTAGGGGAGGGGTGAAGCCCAACTTAGGTGGAATTCCTCTCTCAAGGAACTCAGACCCCAGGGCTTGGCAAATTGAAGCCATTAAAACCAGCCTACAACCTCTCCTCTGTCTCGCCCACGCCCCCAGCAGGGAGAGCCTTCCAAAGTTAAAGGAGACACGACATCTTTTGCTGGTGGGACCCGCAGGCAGACAAGCACCACATACTGGGCAGGATAAGAAAAACAGAGCCCAGAGACTTCACAGGAAAGCCTTTCAACCTGCCGGGTCTCACCCTCAGGGAAAACTGACGCAGGTGACTCCTTCCCCCTGGTAGGAGGCCAGCTTAGTCCGGGAAAATCCGGCTGGTGCCAGTAATACCTATGTAGGGTGGGGAGGGAAAAGGCACCTTACAAACACGACAAGAAACAAGAAAACAAGAACTGAAAAATTACCCTCTGTTAAACAAAACTTAAGCTAGAGGCCCAGAAAAAGCTGAACTGAAGGTCAAAGAACAGATAGACAACAAACTCATCTAGCAACAAAACCCTAGGTAAGATAAG
>PVIY010032051.1:0-29337 GCA_004026745.1 Myrmecophaga tridactyla
TAATAGAAAAGAATCCTTCAACTTCTTTAGGGCCCCACTCAACCTGTATAGGGTTTGGTCTTTTGACACCATTTATAGTTCATTCCTCCCACAGCTGCATCTGTAGCCCTATGCTTCCAGATCTGCCTGGCCCTTGGCACCATGGCTCTTCCTCTTAACAAAATCTCTGGTGCCAGGGACCTTTGAGCCCCAGAAAGGGAAGAGACCTAGGTCGCAGAAGAGAGTCTTGGGTAGAGGTTATGAGCATTCTCACTGACATCCTCCAGACAGCCCACTCCCCAGGCCATTTGTTCTGTCCCCTATTTTTAACTCCACTGTGTGCTGCAATTGGGAAGGTGCTGGGGGGTAGGGGATGGCAGTTGGGGAGGTAGGAGCAGGGGACAACCATTCTTGAGCAGCATCTTCTGTCTGACCTGTTACCTTCTTTCATTGCTGCACTGCATTGCTTAGTGATTATGTGAATCTGGAGAAAGGAAGTAGATAGGGACTTGGAGGATGTCTTATCTTTACCCATGGCCTAGAAAACTCTCTGAATCTCTTTTTATTTATGTGCTTCATGTTTGTGAACCCCTAATTCTCCATCTCCATGGTAAAGGCTATAATAGCAGAAAGGCAAGGATGAAAAGAAGAAACTTTTCACTGAAGCAGATAGATTGTGGTATAGTGAACTAAGCCTCTCTGAAGCCTGGTGACACGAAGGTAGAGTGGGAGAGGGAGCTGTGAAACCTCTGGAATGGGAATAGTATGATGAATCCATGTGTATGAGTTCAGGCTTGGTCTCTGAGGTACCAGAGAAAACAGGAAGCTGTAATTCTATTTCCACTCTTCGTACTTTTTTACTCTGAATTGTAAAACCCAAAGGGTTTAGACAGCACAGCCTTCTCTGAGCTTCTGGGATAAGGGAAGAGGGGGTCTATAGACACTGAACGGAAGCTCTCATCTCCTTACTTACAGACATTCTGCTGTCTTGGAAGCCCAGGGCAGAGACAAGCTAGGAAGGAGAGCTGACTGAGGACCATGGTCCCAGGAGCCCTCCCTCCAACTGAGTCCCCCATCCCCAGGCAGCACCAGGAGCTTAGTGCTCGAGAGGGACAAAGGCTTCTTGTCAACAAGGCAGTCTGAAGCAGCAATTACAGGCAAAGGGGAGAAGGGGGGACAATCACAGGACAGGCAAAGGGTGTGGCAGATGAAGGGATGGGGAGAGGCGGTCAATGTGGGAAAGGGGAGATAGAAATCCTGAAAGGGAAGAAAGGCTGAAGGAGCCAATTCCTAGATCTTACTCAGTAGTATCAAGGTGGCAGGGTCCAAGGACAGCCAGCCTTCTCTTTCCTCTAAGTCCCATTTTCTGCTATTGCATTATTTTCTCTCCTACCCCATATGATGCCTCTCCATTTTAGGCATAATTCCCCTACACTCTCTTCAATACAAATTCCTGCATCTCTCCTTCAGGCCAGAGGACCCTCTGCCACCAGAGTGAGATCCTAGAGACCATCATCCTGGTAAATCCCAGTGCAGACAGCATAAGCTCTGAGGTAAGGTTGGGGCCTGTGCCTTGCCAAGAAGGCCTGCTGGAAGTGCTGTAACCCACCCTTGCCAATACTACTGCTTTAAGATCAAGAATTCTTAAACTTGGCTTTGAACCATCCTTTCTCTGCCACCTAAACTGCCGTACATTCCCACTCTGGAGGTGCTGTGGGAGACACCAATGGAGGCAGTACTGATGGGGGACCAGGATCATTCAATGCCCTTTCTTGGGTTTCCCGCATCTGTGACCACTCCCCTCCTTCCATTCTAGGTTCACCATCTTCTTAGCAGCCCATCAGCTCACAAACTACTGATCTTGAGTGGGCAAAATTTAGAGCCTGGGGGGGACCTCATCCTACAGAGTGGCACATACTCCTACCAAAACTTTGCCCAAGTCCTTCACAACCCAGAGGTAAGTTCCATGCCTGAGTGTCTGGGAGGAAGGGGATATGGTGAAGGAACAGAGGGATCCAAGGGAGGGAAAGTCTTATATTGTTTCGCTATTGGGGACCCTGGCCGAAAGGTAGGAGAAAGTTAGAGATTAGTAGATTGAATCTGAGTTGGGTTAAGACAGCCCCAGTGACCTGATCAGGCTTCTATCTCCCATTCCTCTAGATTGCCCAATTGCTCAGCAATAGAGACCCTGGGATCCAGGCCTCCCTTACAGTGTCCTGCTTAGGGGAGGGTGATTGGAGCCACCTGGGACTATCCAGTTCCCAAGAGACCCTGCACCTCCGGCTAAACCCTGAGCCCACACTGCCCACCATGGATGGCGTGGCTGAATTTTCTGAGTACGTCTCTGAGACCGTGGATGTGCCCTCCCCCTTTGACCTGCTAGAGCCCCCCACCTCAGGGGGCTTCCTGAAACTCTCGAAGCCTTGTTGCTACATCTTCCCTGGTGGCCGTGGGGACTCTGCCCTCTTTGCCGTCAATGGTTTCAACATCCTGGTGGATGGTGGCTCTGATCGCAAGTCCTGCTTCTGGAAGCTGGTACGGCATCTGGACCGCATAGACTCGGTGCTGCTCACACACATTGGGGCAGACAATCTGCCAGGCATCAATGGTCTTCTGCAGCGCAAAGTGGCGGAACAAGAGGAGGAGCAGTCCCAGGGCTCTAGCAGCTACAGTGACTGGGTGAAGAATCTCATCTCCCCCGAGCTTGGAGTTGTCTTCTTTAATGTGCCTGAGAAGCTGCGGCTGCCTGATGCCTCCCGGAAGGCCAAGCGCAGCATAGAGGAAGCCTGCCTCACTCTACAGCACCTAAATCGTCTGGGCATTCAGGCTGAGCCTCTGTACCGTGTGGTCAGTAACACCATTGAGCCACTGACCCTATTCCACAAGATGGGTGTGGGCCGGCTGGACATGTACATCCTCAATCCAGTCAAGGACAGCAAGGAAATGCAGTTCCTCATGCAAAAGTGGGCAGGCAATAGTAAAGCCAAGACAGGCATCGTGCTGGCCAATGGGAAGGAGGCTGAGATCTCAGTGCCCTACCTGACCTCTATTACTGCTCTTGTGGTATGGCTACCAGCCAACCCCACTGAGAAGATTGTGCGTGTACTTTTCCCAGGGAATGCTCCCCAAAACAAGATCTTGGAGGGCCTGGAAAAGCTTCGGCACCTGGATTTTCTGCGCTACCCTGTGGCCACGCAGAAGGACCTGGCTGCTGGGGCTGTACCTGCCAACCTCAAGCCCAGCAAAATCAAACAGCGAGCTGACAGCAAGGAGAGCCTCAAAGCTACTACGAAGACAGCTGTGAGCAAGCTGGCCAAACGGGAGGAGGTGGCTGAAGAGGGAGCCAAGGAGGTCCGTTCAGAACTAGCCAAGGAGTTAGCTAAGACAGAAAAGAAGGCAAAAGAGCCATCTGAGAAGCCTCTAGAGAAGCCTGCCAAGCCTGAGAAGGTGAGGATGGAGTCAACTGAGGCACTGAAGGCAGAGAAGCGAAAGCTGATCAAGGACAAAGTGGGGAAAAAGCACCTAAAAGAAAAAATATCAAAACTGGAAGAGAAAAAAGACAAAGAGAAAAAAGAGATCAAGAAGGAGAGAAAGGAGCTCAAGAAGGATGAAGGAAGGAAGGAGGAGAAGAAGGATGCCAAGAAGGAAGAGAAGAGGAAAGATACCAAACCTGAGGTCAAGAAGATTTCCAAGCCAGACCTGAAGCCCTTTACCCCTGAGGTACGTAAGACCCTCTACAAAGCCAAGGGCCCTGGAAGAGTCAAGATGGACAAGAGTCGGTCTTCCCGTGGGGAAAAGGAGCTGTCCTCTGAACCCCGGACACCCCCAGCACAGAAGGGGACAGTACCTCTCCCACCAGTTAGTAGGCACAGGGAGCTGGTCCTGTCCTCACCAGAGGACCTCACACAGGATTTTGAGGAGATGAAGCGTGAGGAGAGGAGATTGCTGGCTGAACAAAAGGACATAGGACAAGGAGACAAAGCACTCCCTGTGGAGCAGGGACCCCCAAGCACAGCTACCCAGGGAGCACCACTCTCTGTCCCAGGCCTGGAACAAGAAGAACCTGTAATTAAGGAGAAAGACATTGTGCCAGACATCCCTGAGGAACAAGGCAGCAAGGACAGAGGCCCAGATTCTGGGGCTGAAACAGAGGAAGAGAAAGATACCTGGGAGGAAAAGAAGCAGAGGGAAGCAGGAAGGCTCCCAGATAGACCAGAAGCCAGAGAAGAAAGTGAACCTGAGGTAAAGGAGGATGTGATAGAGAAGGCTGAATTAGAAGAAATGGAGGAGGTACACCCTTCAGATGATGAGGAAGAGGAAGAGACAAAAGCTGAGAGTTTTTACCAAAAGCATATGCAGGAAGCCTTGAAAGTAACCCCAAAGAACAAGGAGACTCTCGGGGGCCGGGAACTGGGACTCCAGGGTAAGGTCCCTGAAAAGGAGACCTCATCATTCCTAAGCAGCCTGGCCACACCTGCAGGAGTCACTGAGCATGTCTCTTATATCCAGGATGAGACAATTCCTGGCTACTCAGAAACTGAGCAGACCATCTCAGACGAGGAGATACATGATGAGCCGGAGGAGCGCCCACCTCCACCCAGATTTCCCTCAAGTACATATGACCTCCCTGGGTCTGAAGGTCCTGGACCCTTTGAGGCCAGCCAGCCTGCAGATAGTGCTACTCCTGCCACTTCCAGCAAAGGCTATGGAGCACCAGACACTGAAATCCTCACCTATCCCCCCAACATGGTGGCTGCCCCTTTGGCTGAAGAAGAACATGTGTCCTCAGCCACTTCGATTACGGAGTGTGACAAGCTTTCTTCCTTTGCCACATCAGTAGCTGAGGACCAGTCTGTGGCCTCACTCACAGCTCCCCAGACAGAGGAGACAGGCAAGAGCTCCCTGCTGCTTGACACAGTCACAAGCATCCCCTCCTCCCGCACTGAAGCCACTCAGGGCTTGGACTACGTGCCATCAGCTGGTACCATCTCACCCACCTCCTCACTGGAAGAAGACAAGGGCTTCAAATCACCACCCTGTGAAGACTTTTCTGTGACTGGGGAGTCTGACAGGAGAGGAGAGATTGTAGGGAGAAGCTTGCCTGGAGAGAAAGCTGTGGAAGAGGAAGAGGAGACCACAAATGTAGAGTTGTCTGAGAAACTTCGCAGTCAGTATGGAACTCCAATGTTTGGTTCCCCTGGGCACACCCTACATCCAGGGGAACCAGCCCTTGGAGAAGTGGAGGAGCGCTGCCTCAGCCCAGATGACAGCACAGTGAAGATGGCCTCTCCTCCAGCATCTGGCCCACCTAGTGCCACTCATACACCCTTTCATCAGTCCCCAGTGGAAGAAAAGTCTGAGCCCCAAGAATTTCAAGAAGCAGATTCCCTGGGAGATACTAGGCATATACAAAGTATAGAAAAGGAAGACACTGCAGAGGAGACAGTTGAGCCTGGGCCTGAAGAGGGCATATTAGAGAAGGAGGTTAAGGTATCTCCTCCCAGGAGTCCCCAGGCCCAGGAAGCACCTGTCAGCATTACTGGGAGACACACAGGCTGCACCATTCAACTGTTGCCAGAACAGGACAAAGCAATAGTCTTTGAGACTGTGGAGGCAGAGGAACTTACAAGTCCAAATTCGGGAGCAGAAGTCCTTCCCAGAGACCTGAGGACATCACTACAAGAATCTGACAAACCTCAGAAAGATGAAGTGCCCCAATTTCCTGATCATAGTCTCTCCTCTGAAGATGCAGAGTCTGTCTCTATCCTCAGTGTGGTCTCTCCAGATGCTGCCAACCAAGAACCCACCCCCAGGTCTCCCTGTGGCCTGAAAGAGCAGCACCTAAACAAAGATCTTTGGCCAGAGATGTCTCCAGAGGACACCCGGTCACTTTCTCTTTCTGAAGAGAGTCCCAGCAAAGAGACCTCTCTGGATATCTCTTCTAAGCAACTCTCTCCAGAAAGCCTTGGCACCCTCCAGTTTGGGGAACTAAGCCTTGGAAAGGAAGAAAAGGGGCCTCTAATGCTAGCTGAGGATACTCCTCAACCCTCAGCCACTGTGTCTGTTCTAGAGCCCCATGCAGCAACAGTGTTACCTCCCACAGATGAGGCCTCTGGATATCCTGCACAGGTAGACATCCCAGATGAGAGTCCTGACAGAAAATTACCCACCAGTTCCTTCTCTCACGCTACACTGTTGGAAAATGGAAAGCATTCACCTGGAGTGATCACAAGCCCTGGTGAACACATTCTGACTGCTGACAGCTCTCTCACCAAGAGTCCTGAGTCTTTGCCAAGCCCTGCCATGGAGGACATTGCTATGGAATGGGAAGATAAAGTTCCAGGGTCAAAAGACAAAACCCCAGAGCAGGACAAGATACCTGAGCCAAAGGATGAATTCCTACAGAAGGACAAAACTCTGGAGCAGAAGGATATTGTCATAGAGCAGAAGGGTATAGTCATCAGTCAGAAGGATGAGGCTTTGGAAGAAAAGAGCAAGGCTGGGGAACAGGAGGATAAGGCTTTAGAACAAAAAGACGAAGACTTAGAACAAAAAGCCAAGTCTCTGGATCAGAAGGACATGGCCCTGGAACCAAAATCCATAGACTTAAAAGAAAATAACAGAGACTCAGAACTAAGAGAAAAGGCCCTGGGACAAAAGGACATGGACTTGGAACAAAAAGATACAGATTTAAAACAAAAAGATATAGAACAAAAAGACAAGGCCCTAGAACAGAAGGACAAGATCCTAGGAGAAAAAGACAAAGCTTCAGAACAGAAAGTCAGAGATTTTGAACAAAAAGAGAAAGAGTTTGAATGTGAATACAAGGCTCCAGAGGTCAGCGTACCTGAACAGAAAGATAAGACTGAGAAACAGAAGGACAAGACCTTAGAAAAGAAAGATCAGGCCTTGGAAGAAAAATATTGGGCCTTAGGACAGAAGGATGAAGCCCTAGAACAAAACAATAAAGCTGATGAACAGAAAAGTAAGGCTCTGGAAGAAAAGGACAAAACATGGAGACAGGAGAGCCCAGAGCAAGATGATAAAGCCATGAAACAAAACGAGAAGATCCTAGAAGAAAAATCCCCAAAAAAGGTCAAAACTGTGGAACAGATAGAAGAAGCTCTGCTGGAGAAGACCAAGGCTCTGGGGTTGGAAGCGATCCCAGTACAGGAAGACAAGATCCAAGAGCAGGAAGAGAAGTACTGGAAGGAGCAGGATGTGGTACAAGAGTGGCGAGAAATAGCTCCAATCAGGGCAGAGCCAGTAGGAGAACAGAAAGAAACTGCCCCAGCATGGAAGGACACATCTCCTGAGAAGGAGGACAGGTACTGGAGGGGCAGAGAGGATATAGCCCTGGAACAAGATCCATACTGGAGGGAGTTGAGCTGTGAGAGGAAGGTCTGGTTCCCTCATGAGCTGGATGGCCAAGGGGCCCACTCACGGTATGCTGAGGAGCGAGAGAGCACTTTTCTTGATGAGGGGCCAGATGATGAACGAGAAGTACCCCCCCTGGAGCATACCCCCCGAAGCCCCTGGGCCTCAGACTTCAAGGGTTTTCAGGAGCCCTCGTCACAGAAGGGACAGGAGGTGGAGCACTGGCTTGCAGAGTCACCAGTTGGGCAGCCACCAGAGGAAGAAGATAAGCTGACCCGTTCCCCCTTTGAGATCATCTCCCCTCCAGCCTCTCCACCTGAAATAGTTGGACAGAGGGTTCCTCCAGCCCCAGGACAAGAAGGCCCAATCCCAGAGCCTAAGCCTATGACACCCATGAGGAGTGAACCCACCACCCCCTCATGGCTAGCTGACATCCCACCATGGGTACCCAAGGACAGATCCCTGCCCCCTGCTCCCCTCTCCCCAGCTCCAGCTCCCCCATCCTCTGCTCCAGAGCCACTCACTCCTGCACCCTTCTCCTGGGGCACACCGGAGTATGACAGTGTGGTGGCTGCAGTGCAGGAAGGGGCAGCTGAGTTGGAAGGTGGGCCATACTCCCCGCTGGGGAAGGATTACCGCAAAGCTGAAGGAGAAAGGGAAGATGAAGGTGGAACTGGTGCTTCTGACAGCAGCCCCTGCAGCTCAAAGATCTCAGAGGCCGACAAGAGCCATGCCACCACAGAGCAGGACCAGACTGAGCCAGAGCAGAGAGAACCCACACCCTATCCTGATGAGAGAAGCTTTCAGTATGCAGACATCTATGAGCAGATGATGCTTACTGGACTTGGCCCAGCATGCCCTACTAGGGAGCCTCCTCTTGGGGCAGCTGGGGATTGGCCCTCACACATCTCAACCAAGGAAGAGGCTGCTGGCCAAAACACATCTACAGAGAAGGAGCTTTCATCTCCTGTCTCGCCTAAGAGCCTCCAATCTGACACTTCAACCTTCAGCTACGCTGCCCTGGTAGGACCCACCGTACCCTCTAGACAAGAGCTTGAACCAGGGCCGAGTGTGGAGCCCGGCCCCACTCCACCTGCAGTGCCCCCCCGTGCTCCTATCCCTCTGAGCAAAGGCCCAAGCCCCCCTCTTAATGGTAACATCCTGAGCTATAGCCCTGAAAGGAGAACTTCCTCCCCCAAGGAGTCAGGCCAGGGTCACTGGGATAATAGCCCTAGTGACTCAGAGCTGGAGAAGGGGGCTCAGGAACAGTCAGAGAAAGAGGCCCAATCCCCAACTCCCCCACATCTGATCCCTTCAGGGCCTTCCACATTGTGGCCTGCAAGTGAGGCACTTACCAGCCCTTCCTCGGGCTCACCCTTGGGTCCTACTCGACCCAGTCTGGACTTCCCAGCTTCAGCCTTTGGCTTCTCCTCATTGCAGCCAGCTCCCCCACAACTGCCCTCTCCAGCTGAACCTCGCTCGGCACCCTGTGGCTCCCTTGCCTTCTCTGGGAATCGAGCTCTGGTTCTGGTTCCAGGGCCCCCAACCAAAGCCCGGCATGATGAATACCTAGAAGTAACTAAGGCCCCCAGCCTGGACTCCTCACTGCCTCAGCTCCCATCACCCAGCTCTCCTGGGGTCCCTCTCCTCTCCAATCTGCCCCGACCTGCCTCACCGGCCCTGTCTGAAGGCTCCTCCTCTGAGGCTACCACACCTGTGATTTCGAGTGTGGCTGAACGTTTCCCTCCAGACCTGGAGGCTGCAGAAAAGGGGTCTGGAGAGCTGATTCCAGGAATGGAGCCAGCTGCCCACAGCCTCTGGGACCTCACTCCTCTGAGTCCAGCACCCCCAGCTTCACTTGACCTAGGTCCAACTCCGGCTCCAAGCCTGTCTGGAGACATGGATGATGGCACCCTGCCCTGCCGCCTGGAGTGCTCAGGGGCAGCCACCAACAAGTCAAGCCCATTCCAGGGTCCTTCTGAAGACCATTCAGCCAATGGCCCAACTGAAACCAGCCCCAATCCTCCAGGCCCTGCTCCAGCCAAGGCTGAGAAAGAGGAGGCCGAGGACTGCCCTGCCTGGGAACGTGGGGCCTGGCCTGAGGGAGCCGAGAGGAGAGCCGGGCCTGACACACTGCTCTCACCTGAGCTACTGTGTCTTGGAGGAGCTCCTGGAAGCCAACCCAGCAGTATTTCCCCTGAGGCTGAGGCTGGGCCCCAGGGATGTGCTGCTGAACCATGGCCCCACCACCGGGAGCTCTCCCCATCCTTCCTGAACCCACCCCTTCCCCGATCCACAGATGACAATGAAGTCTTGATTGAGGAAGCTCGGGTGGTAGGGAGAGGGGAACGGCGCCGGGCGGGGGGTTCAGGGACCACAGGTGTTCCATGTCCTGGGGCTGATGAGACTCCCCCAACATCAGCCAGTGACTCAGGCTCCTCACAGTCAGATTCTGACGTTCCACCAGAAACTGAGGAATGTCCATCCATCACAGCTGAGGCCGCCCTTGACTCAGATGAAGATGGGGACTTCCTGCCTGTGGACAAAGCTGGGGGGATCAGTGGAACTCACCATCCCCGGCTTGGCCATGATCCACCCCCTCTACCCCAGCCAGACCCCCGCCCATCCCCTCCCCGCCCTGACGTGTGCATGGCTGACCCTGAGGGGCTCAGCTCAGAGTCCGGGAGGGTGGAAAGGCTACGCGAGAAGGAGAAAGTACAGGGGCGAGTAGGGCGCAAGGCCCCAGGCAGGGCCAAGCCTGTGTCCCCTGCACGGCGTCTGGATCTTCGGGGAAAACGCTCACCCACCCCTGGCAAAGGGCCTGCAGATCGAGCATCCCGGGCTCCACCCAGACCACGCAGCACTCCAAGCCAAGTCACCCCAGCAGAGGAAAAGGATGGACACAGCCCCATGTCCAAAGGCCTAGTCAATGGACTCAAGGCAGGACCGAGTAAGTATATCATAAAAAGTGGGGATGAGGGTGGGTTGGGACTGGGTGTGACGGTCAAAGGGTCCAGGAGTGGGAAGGAGAGGAGGAAGGTGCCAAATGTTCTCTTTTCTCTCTACAATGAATGCTGGCTTATCTCTACAGCAGCCTTGGGTTCCAAGGGTGGCACTGGCTCCCCTGTGTATGTGGATCTCGCCTATATCCCGAATCATTGCAGTGGCAAGACTGCTGACCTAGACTTCTTCCGACGAGTACGTGCATCTTACTATGTGGTCAGTGGGAATGACCCTGCCAATGGCGAGCCAAGCCGGGCTGTGCTGGATGCGCTGCTGGAAGGCAAGGCCCAGTGGGGGGAGAATCTTCAGGTGAGTAGCAAGGGCTCCCAGGGAGGTAGCAGTCTGATCAAAGCTTGCTCAGAGGCAATAGTGGAACACAATCTGTTCACAAAAGGAGTGGGCCTTTCTGTGGTCAGCAGGCTGCTTCCCAAACCACCAGGTGCCCCATCCCCCTCACTTACCTTCTCTTCATGTTCTCAGATCAGGTGTGTCTTCTTTCCTTCTTAGGTGACTCTGATCCCTACTCATGACACAGAGGTGACTCGTGAGTGGTACCAGCAGACTCATGAGCAGCAGCAACAACTGAACGTCCTGGTCCTGGCTAGCAGCAGCACCGTGGTCATGCAGGATGAATCCTTCCCAGCCTGCAAGATTGAGTTCTGAAAGAACCACACTCCCTCCTCCCCTTGTCCCCTGCAGCTCCCTTAGAGAATGGCTACTGCTAAGTCCTTTGGGTTCAAGGGAGATGAGAGCTAGGGTACGGTGGGCAGAGTGCTTCGTTGAAACTTGAGCTGCACTAAATATGAGAGGTTGTCGCTTTCCCTCATCCATACCTGGGAGGGTTTTCAAAACCAAAGGTAATAGGGATTGGATAGGAGGACGGTACAAAATTAGGATAGGAGGTCATCTGATGCCTAAGAGCCCTGGATTGATACCCTCTCCTAGCATTGCCAAATACTGATATTGGATGGGTAGTGAGACGAGTCTCAGAAAGCAACCTCCTCCATCACGGAGGGAGATCATATCCCCAACACCAGGGACTGCTTTATCTTAATCTATTTATTTAGCGTCCCAGGAAGGAATTCTAATAGTAATTTATGTGTCCTAAGGGCAAGATACTCTCAGTGAGGTGCTCAGAGCTGCACCCTTTCTTTCATCTCCCATTCCCTTACCACCAGGGTCTGGGTTCCAACAGGGGGATGTGGAGATAACTGCTGCTGCACTGTCCCACTGCTTCCCTCCATACCTGAATGTCTCAATCCAAAACTTGAAGCTCTTTTGATCAGTGGACTGGTAGGAAAAGAAAGGAATCTATCCTCCCTCACAGCCCTTATTTCATACCATCCACATCCCAGAGTTGTGCCCAGACCAGGCCTACTGGGCAGTACAAAGGGGCAAGGAGAGCCCAGCCCCAATCCCAGAATCTTCCAACCTCCCTGACCCTTTGAAGTTTTCACCCACCCTATTCCAATTATCCTGATCCCTTCTCATCCTTTGCTTGGCTTCTCTGCATGTGATCATCTGCCGTGGCCTGGTGCATAATGGGTTAAAAATAAACCACTGCCTGCCATCTCAACATTTGACACCCAGCAATGTGTGACTCCCCCAACATCCCACGTGCCATCCTACAGCTGAAATGGAAATGCTGGCTGCCTCTCCAGCCCCAAAATGCTTGGGACAGAGAATCCAAGAGGTGGAGGCCATGCCAGAAGACTGGGGAAAATGAGAGGGAGGAAGGAAAAGAAGGAGCCAAAGCTGATCTAAAGCTTAACTCCTACAAAGTGAAATGAAAACAGGCTGAAAATACTACCCCAGGAAAGGACCTCACCCTAAGCAAGCCAATAAGCAGCCGTGCCAGACTACTGCTGGACTGAGAAACCCAGATGCAGACAGTCTGGGCTTGGCTTCTCTGCCAAACGACTTGTGTGGAAACCAAAATGAACCGGCCTTGTTTTCTTCCTAGCTCTCACTCTCTCCATGCTGCTGTGCTCTCCTCCCCACACTTCCCCACTGTACTTTCCAGCTGCTGTAACAGAGCCGCCTCCAGCTCTAACAATAAATTAAGTTCATTGCAGATGCTATAGTGCTGCTCAGGCTTTTTCTGACTCCATACATTGCTTAATTGCTGGGCCCCAGCTTCCACCTCTCAGCTTCTCCAAGAGTTATCATTTATTTCAGAGGACTCTGATACCTTTGATACTGGAAGCAGTTCCAGGACCTAGGGGTGCCAGAGAACACAGGGTGGGTGAAGGGAGAAAAAAGATAGGGGAGCCAGTGTGATTTCTGTAAATGAGTGAGAATGCTTCAGTATGGGGAATGGGAGCCTATGGTGGGGACAATTTTGTTTGGGAGAGGGGACGAGAGCAGGGGACCTCCTGGGAAGGGGATCTACATTCTATGGGATCAAGAGCTGAGCACCAAATAACCAGGATCAGATATTCTGGATAGGAGAAAACAAAAGTAAGGAGTTGAGGGACCCTAAGAGAACTAGAGCCTTTGGAGGTTGGGAAACCTCTCATCTGCGCAGTTGGGATTTCCATGGAATGAAAAGTTAGATTTCCCACATGCACCCTGCCCTCCAGTGAAATCTTTATACTCCTGGGTATGCCAAGAGTGGCCAGGTTGTCAGTGTGTATATATGGGGAGGGGGATTTTTTAGTCCACCCAGAGTTCCGAGCTCTCCTAATATAAGGATGTCAAGGAAGTGGAGAAAGGACATAATCCCTTTATATCAACTCCTGAAGCTCATTCCAAAGAGCCAGAGTGAAAAATTAAGAGAATGATTCCAGGATCTGGTGAAGACCATGTACTCTCTGGTGCTTTATAGATAACCCCCACCCCACCCCTGCCTATACTCTATTCATTAAAGACATTTTGGAATGGTGGGCTGGGTGCCTGATCTCTGTATTTTTTAGCCCATTCCTGCTCAACTGCACTGGCTTTTGACAGGTTCAGGTTAATTCAGTTGTGAACATACATGACTGACTCACAACCATAGTCATTCTCTAATTCACAAGGACATCATCACCACCATCACCACCATTCTCATTATTTCATATTTATTAAGCACTCAGAATGTTCTGGCTCCCCACTCCAATAACTGCATTACCACTTCTAACCATTCCTCTACCCCACCCCACCCCACCCCCATTCCAATCCCCAGATCTTTGGGAAAAGCTATATAATCACACCTGGCCCTAAAGACACAATGTATATAAGGACAAACCTCTTGGAGACCCTGGGAATGTTCGGTCTTTGGGCAGTTTGTCCCTGGCACTACAACAGATATATATATATATAATCTTTGTTCATATCTGTACAATATTGATCTTTGCTGGTTGCTTAAAATAGAACCTGATTCTCTCTACTACAGCATCTCCTACATCAAACTCTCTCACAACAAAGGGAGGCCCAGCTTTACAAACTGACCAAGAATTCCCTATAGCATATCTAGTTACTGTGAAATCTGTACAGCAAACTATTTTTCCCTAGGGATGTCGCCCAGGAACAGGACTAGGGCAAAGGGGGCACTCAGGGATGATAATAGACACACTCATAAATCCAGTTTAGATTAGTGGCCATGACAGATATCTGTTTGGGAAGGAGACTCTTTTTTCCTAGACATTTTGGATGATCATCCTGGGCCCACCTGAGGAGTGCTAAGAAACAAAGGAGTCCCTCTTAATTCACATATAGTCTAAGGGCACCTTGGGAAGTTGTGAAAACTTCCCCCAGAAAAGAAGATACCCTGGAGTTCCCATTTATAATTGCTGTCCCCGATGATGTCTTTAGTTAAGTGGCATTTCATTTATCAAACTGGGATTTCCTGGGATGCTCAGAAAAGGCTAGATAATGATAGAATAACTCACCCCAAGAAAATCCTATTCAAGTCTAATGGCTAGGTAGGGAGCCAATGGCTGCTTTGAACACAAAATTGGCTCCTTCCCAAGCCTAGTCCTGGCCCAGGTATGGTTCATGCCAAGAGGAGGGGCTGCTTCCTCAGATACCTCTGGTGAGAGCCAAAGCCTTACACTGGCAGGCAAGTTAGCCAATAGAAAGAGCTGCTGGTTCAAATGGTTGATATGAGTGTGACACCACTAATGAGAAAGTGATTAATCACATGTTGCTGATGGAAGGGATGAGTGCTGGTCATGGGCTAGAGACTGGGAGCTGTGAGGATTTGGATCACTAGATGGGTACTGGGTTTGGGGAACCTCCTTTCCAGGCAGCCAGTCAGTCACTTCAGGGACCACCCAAGACTGCTGATCAACCTCCCCAGAGAACTCTTGGGATGGTTTATCAACCTCAGTGATGTCCTGAGACAACAGATTGATTGCAGAAGCCTCCTGGACCAGCCTGCCAACCTCCACAGACAACTCCTCTGGGACCTCTTGGGCTGGGCTGCCAATTTCCACAAGGATTTCCTGAACCAGGCCACCAACCCCTACAGGGAACCCATGGACGAGCCTGCCAACCTCCTCAGGGACCAACTGGTATGGCTGGCTGACCTCGTCAGGGTTCTCTTGGTAAAGCTGGCAGATTTCTTCGGATACTTTCTGGCATAGTTGTCTGGCCTTCTGGCATGGCTGGCTGATCTCAGAGACCTCATGGCATGGCTGGCTGACCTCCTTGGGGATCTCCCAGCAGGGCTGGCTGACTTCCTCCGTGATATCCTGGCATGGTTGGCTAATCTCAGGGACCTCCTGCAATGGCTGGCTGATCTCAGCAAACTCCTGGCATAACTGGCTGGTCTCCACAGGTGGATCCTGTGGGAACTGGTTTGGTTCAAAAGGTTTTTTCTCCCCTTCTATGGGCTCTTGTGCTCCATAACCAGGAGCCTCCTGGGGCTGCCCAAGGCCTTGACGTTCTTCAGTCACGTGTGAACTTAGGGAGGATTGATCACTGTAGCCAAAATGGGAGTTACCATCCACTGCAGTTGGGGAGGAAGGACCAGCACTGGACACAGTGCTGGAAGGCCCACTGCTGTCTGTAAAGCAAAGCCAGGAGACTGAGTCAGACCAGCGGAAGAGTAGGTTCTACCCTACATATGTAATTCAAATGCCAGAATGGGTGACCTATGACTTCTGAAAAGAGGGTCTGAATTCCTCCTAAATTAGGCAGAAACTCCTAAATAAGTCTCTGCTCAGCTCAGTAATTGTCACCCTGGTCTCCTGTACACTAGAAGAGTAGCACTAAAGTACATCCGAGACTTGGAGAGAGTGGTGAGGCCCACCTCACCCTGTTTTTTCACAAATGTACCCGACCCAACTCCAAATTCTCATAGCCCCTCATTCCTACCTTGGAGGTACATGAACACTTTAATCCAGTGGTTCATAATTAGAGGTCCACATCAAAATTACCAGGGAAATTTTTTTTAAATACAAATTTCCAGGTTCTATCTCTAGAAATTCTAACCTATAGGCTTAAGGTAAAGATATTGGGTAGGGATAGAGGGTACATTATCATTTTGCTGAAAACACACCAATTGATTTAGATATACATCTTCAGTTCAGATATACATCTTAAAAAATTAAGAATCATTTCTTTAAGTAAAGTTCTCTTTTGCACTATTCCCATGGGGGTCATATATTTCTGAGGCAGGAGTAATCATTATAACCCAAGAGATAATTAAGTAGGAAAGTGTAGAAACACCTTTTAGGTGAGATAAGTAGTAAAGAAACTGATTTATTCAAAGCTGGAAGTTTGCCATGGTATCTCCAAATGGCAGCAATTCTTAATTAACCTTTCTGGCCCTGGGAGTCACTGACCCCTTTAAGAATCTGATGAAAGTTAAAGACTTCCCAGAAAATGCATGTATGGGTATTCACCCTAATTTTTACATGTACCAATATTAGTTTCTTAGTTTTGATCATTGTACTGTGGTTTATTTAAGATGTTACCATTAGTGGAAGCTGGATGAAAAGTATACAGGAATGTTCTGAGTTATCTTTGCAATACCTCTGCAAGTCTAAAATTATTTGAAAATAATAAATTAAAAAATTAAATTCCAGACTCTTTAAGAAAAAGTAAAATTTGCAATAATTTCATTGAAGTAAAAAAAAAAAAAACACAAATTTCCCAAATCCTGGCAACAGTATAATGAAGTTCATTATTCAAGTGTAAATGAACTTCAATTACACTGTGGGGCAATTCATACTTCAGCCTCCACTTCCTCATTGACCTGTAGTAGAACTAACCTACTTTCACCTTTGTAAATATTATATTTGTTGTTGTCAAAGTAACTGTATATTTAATGTGCTTTGGTATCAATATCAATAATAGATTTCAGAAGCAAGGGACACCTGAATATCTTGTCATCAAGAGAACTGGGGAAAGTTGGCATGCCTAAGCCTGGAAAGGTTCAATGTGTCATTGAGTTTAAGGTATGCCATTTATCTCTCCTCTGGGAGGGATCACAGGAGGCATGCTTCAGAAAGAAAAGAAGAACGTTATTGGGGGGCAATAAGGCTTTAAGAGATATATAGCCTATTTCTGGTGCAGACAGACCCTAAAGATGTTTACCACTGAGGCTATACGCCTGACACTGAGTCAAAGGCTTGATAGTGGAATAAAAAAAACCAAATCTGTAAACTGAGCCTTACCAAGGTTAGTAATACCCTTAAAATTCAGCTAGTTGTTTGATTCAGGCAAATCAAAGCGGTTAGACAGAAATAGAAGTGGAAGAAGGATAAGAGTTCCAGGGCACAGAACCCAAAAACACTCTAGGAGAGAGATAAAAGGGGCAATTGGCAAGGGGAGTATAGGACAATCTGGAATTCAGAGGAAGAATTCTTGATATCAGGGAGGAAAGTTTCTTCCTTATACTGGGTGCCAGAAAAAGGGCTAGATTCTGCAACTGTTTACCCCAATGCTGAAATATGAATCTTTGCTTCAGTCCTGTTCAGGTAAAATGATAGAAGCTATGCTTGGTTTCCGTCATTCATGAAATAACATGGGAAGGATTTTCCATTACCATTTTCTCTGGCCCATATCCCCACTCTGATGGCCATTGCCATCTCCCTTGCAATCACCCTTAGAACTCCTTGTGGCTCCCCTGTTCACACTGTTACAAAGATAATTAGTGACAGGCTAGAGATGATAAAGAAGAGATGAGGAAGAGCAGCACCTCAACTTGAACAAAAATTTGAGAAAAGACAACTAGATGGATATTAGTAGCAGATTCTAGTTTCCTGCTCCCAGCTATGTTGCTTCCCTAGTCATCTTTCCTTGAGAAAGCTACAGAGACCACAGGGGATCTGAGGAGAATGAGGTGTCTATCCTTTTTTCCCCAAAGGGTCCTCTGAGTCTCTTTCTTTTAGGAGACTCTCCAATGAGATAGAGAGGACACGGAGAACAGAATTTAGAGATAGAATGAACTGATCCTCCCTTCATCTTGGAAGCCACAGATAAGACTACTTACCCAAGGGGATAGTCCCAGTTTCTCAGTCCTCATCTTCTTGCTCCTCATACTACAAGTTCCTCATTAACTAACCCCTCCATCCCATTCACTCTTTGTCTAGGCAGTTCTAAAAGGATTACTTACACCAAGGGGGCTTCTCAGAGCGCTGCCGGAGTTGCAGGGGAGGTGAATGAAGAGTACGGGGTGGGGAAAATGGATTATCTGAGGCTTGGTTGCTGTGCATTGACTCAAAGAAGGCTAGATAGGTGGGAAAGAGATGGAAGAAAAAAAGCATATGAGGGAGAATACAAGAGCCACAGGTTCTCAACATAAGTCAAAGCCAAGTTATACATCCACAGGCTAACAAGTAGCACTTCCTAGGGACCTTTCAATCTAACCATTTTCCATTTTTAAACTTTATATTACAAACATTTTCAGATATATTTTTAAAAACTAGTTTAAAGATTAGTACAATAAATGCATATATACTCATCTCCTAGATTTAACATGTTAATATCTTTTCATCTATTTTTCCATGCTAAAGTTTTTAAAAATATGTCAGATATTATGAAACATTTCATCTCTAAATTCAATATGCATCTCTAAAATATAAAAAAATTCTCTTACATTGCCACATAACATTAATACATCTAACTAAATTAATAATAATTCTCTAATATCACATAATAACCCATCCATGTTCAAATTTTCCCAATTATTCCTAACATGTTTTTTATAGCAGGATCCAAACATGGACCATGCGTTGCATCTGTTATTTTTCCAAAGTTCTTTTAATCTAGATTAGTGTCCCCACCCCTAATTTCACATTGACTCTTTTGAAAAGAACAGGCCAGCTGTCTTGCAGATGTCATTTCCCACATTCTGGATTTGCCTGATGGCTTCCTCATGAAAACATTAAACTTGTTTCTATATTCCTCATATATGCTATAAACTGGTGGTTAGATCTAAAAACATTGATTGTTATATAGATTAAGGTTAACTGATTTTGGCAAGAATACTTTAGGAGGTGATGCTTTGTATTTTATATTGTATCATATCAGAGGCACATAACATACTGTTGTCCCAGTATAAATACGGCTAAATTTACTAACTGGTTAAGGTAGTGCCCACCACATCTCACCATTATGAAGTTTTCCCCTTATGATTAGCAAGTAATACATGGGGTGATTCTTTTTCATTGTGTATATTTCTAGTTCCGCATCAATGATGTTAGAATCCATTGATGACCTTTAATTGCTTTATTAGGGTTATTAAAATGATTTTCTAATTCTATCATTCCTTCAGCATATTATTTGTAAGGACTAACCTTCCTTCTTCAACTGGGACTATTTGATTACATTGAACTATGGTTCTTACTGAAAAGGTAGGGTGTTTAATTCTCTCTCTCTAATTACCAAATTTCAGAGTAAACTGTCGGTGAAAAATCTAATAGTAGCAGATGGGTTTTATTATTTTTTTTGCTATCTCTTTTCCAAGATTCATTGTGCTCAAGGATTTTTTTTTTTTTTTGCATGGGCAGACACCGGGAATCTAACCCAGGTCTCCAGCATGGCAGATGAGAACTCTGACACTAAGCCACCGTGGCCCGCCCTCAAGGATTTTTATATAGTCGATGTGCTTTAATCACTTAAAGTAAGTATTCTTTTTTCTTTTTTTTTCACTACATGGTCAGGCACTGGGACTCGAACCTGGTCTCTGGCGAGAGCTCTGCCACTGAGCCACTGTTGCCTGCCCAGTAAGTATTCTTTTTAAGGCTCAAATTCTCCCAATTCTGGTCAGTGGGTTTCCCTTTGTTCCACTACAAGATGCTCCAGGATCACCTTGTGCACTCCTTGCTCATGCGTTCTCAACTAAATTGTTTTTTGGTGGAAGGTGAAAAAATTTTACATATTGCAATGGTTTGTGCCCATAAAAAGGCCATAGTACATAAACATATATACGACACCTATGACACTAAAATTTCATGGGGTGGGGTATGATTAGGAAAAAAATGTCTAAAAAAGCTCCTTGAAGGGGGTGGGGAGGGTGGTTAAAAATCACTGCCCTTGACCAAGAAGCAGCCATTTAACTGAGGAGTCCTGGCTTTATTTAATGCTAAGCGTGCTCACTATTATTCCTTTTAGTGCAGAGAGTTATAAAAAGCACTAAAAAAAACTGAATTCATATGGATATTTCCAATTCAAATTTAATATAACAGCACTTTTAAAGACTTATGAATTTATACCTTGTATCTAATTTTCCTTAGTTTTAAAATACTATTAATATTACTAACAAACTACTGAATGAAGTTTAAGATTATTTTATAGTTCACCTTCTCCCACTAAAGTACGTGTAGTCAGAGTACAATATTCCAAAATTATTTGAAAATTTGTTTTCCCTGTGTGTATACATTACTATTTTGATATACAGTTATGGTCATTTCTTCCTTTTTCTTTTCCTTTCAATTTTAGGATCGTCTTCTTTTCCATTTTAATTTAGTTATATTTTGGGGGGGCAGGGGGTTGGTAATACATGGTCTGGGAATTGAACCCGGGTCTCCTGCATGAAAGGTGTGCATTCTACCACTAAACCACCTGTGTACCCTAGTTTAATATTTTGAAAGACATTTATGGGTTCAAAAGTCAAAGATAAATGGTGGCTCAGTGGCAGAATTCTCACCTGCCATGCTGGGGACGCAGGTTCCATTCCCGGAGCCTGTCCATGCCAAAAGAAAAAAAAAGTCAAAGATATATAAAAAGGCATACTCAGAGAACTTGTGTTTCCATCCTTGTCTTCTCAACCCCATTACCTACTGTTCTCTAGAAGTTACCATTTTTATTAGTTACTGGTTTATACTTTCAGCATTTTTTTGCAAATATATTTGTATTTTTTCCTTATTTCCTCTCCTTACTTACAAAATAGATAACATACTATTAACACTATCCTGTATCTGGCTTTTTTCACCAAATAATTTATGCTGGAGATTACTTCAGGTCAGAAAAATAGATATCTTCTTCATTTGTTTTAATTGTGTTTCACAGTTTTTTCAACCACTGTCATACTGAAGGATCTTTGAGTTGTTCCATTATTTACCAATAATGCTACAATGAAAAGAAGGAAAAAAAGTCGATTGTGATGATACAAAAGTATTTAAGCCATTTAGCCTCCTATATTCTAGAGCAGCTAGAAGGAAAAATATGAGAGGATTGTATGGCAGCCCATAACAAACTCTGGGATCTATCCTGTAACCACTTGTTGAAGAGTGCTTTGAAAACTATTGCTTTTTTATTTATTTGCTTTGTATATATGTTATACTACACAATAAAAATAGTTTAAAAAAATGCTACAATGAATAACCTTATATAACTTTATTTCATACTTGTTTAGCTATAGCTTCAAAATACATTCCTAGAAGTGGATTACTGGGTCAGAGGGTAATTGTACCTGTAACCCTGTGAGTTATTACAAAAATTTTCTCCATAAGGGTTGTACTCCTCCCACCAACAAAGCATGGGATTGCCTGTTTCTTCACAGACTTACCAAGAGAGTACTTTGTCAAATATTTGGATTTTTTTCTATCTGATAGGTGAGAAATGATAACTCAGTTTTCATTTGCATATTTCTTATGATCAAGGTTGAACAGCATTTCATATATATAATGGGCATCTGCATGCTTTCTCTGTAAATGTTCTTTTTATTAATCACATTTTCAGACTTCTCCTTCATACACAAGAGCTCTTTGTATTTCAGGATGATTAGACATCTGCATATGATATAAATTGCCCCCCAAAATAATTCTTTGCTTGTGATGTTGCTGTTGTTTTTGCTTCTTATTTTAAAATGTTCATATGCTTTAATTTACCAATCTTTTCCTACTGCTTCTGTATTTTAAGTTTTGAGTCTAATTAGGCTTTCCTTAGTTTCAAGTGATAAAGGAATTTATTTGAGTACTTAGGTGGTTTAATTTTTTTTAGTACCAGTGAAATTCATATAACATAAAATTAACCATTTTAAAGTACACAATTCAATGGCATATAGTACATTCACAATATTGTATAACTATCACCCCATATAGTTCCAAAATATTTTGATCATCCCAAAAGAAAACTCCATACCCATTAAGAAGTCACTCCCCAAATAATGAATGTCATTTAAAAATGGTTAAAATGACAAATTTTATATTATATTTTATCACTCCAAAATTTTTTTAAAAAAGAAGTCATCCCCATTCCCCTCTTGAAATTCCATATGAAATTTGAGAATCCTACAAAAAAAAAGGTCTTTGGAATTTTAAAGGGATTGCATTCAATCTGTAGAATGCTTTGGGTAGTAGGGCCATCTTAATATTGCCTTCTAATTCATGAACATGGGATGTCTTTCCATTTACTTACGTCTTCTTTGGTTTCTTCAGCAATATTTAGTAGTTTTCAGCATACAAGTTTTTTACCTCCTTGGTTAAATTCATTCCTAGGTATCTTATCATTTTAGCTACTATTTTAAATGGAATTGCTTTCTTAATCCTTTTTTGATAGTTCATTAATTATATATAGAACACAATTGATCTTTGCATCTTGTGTCCTGCAAGTTTGCTAAATTTATTCATTAGCTCTAGTAGTTTTGGGCAGAATCCTGGTGATTCTCTAAATACAGGATATAATCTGTGAATAGAAGTAGTTTTATATCTTTCTTTCCAACTTGAATACTTTTCACTTCTTTTTCTTGCCTAACTGTTCTGGCTAGAACTTCTAGCACTTTGTTGAATAACAGTAGTGAAAGATGGAATTTTTGTCTTGTTTCTGATCTTAGGGTAAAAGTTTTACTCTTTCACCATCGAGTATGATATTAGCTGTGGATTTTTCATAATTGCCCCTAACTATGCTGAAAAAGTTCTCTTATATTCCTAGTTTTCTGAATGTTTTTTGTTTGTTTGTTTTTTTGTTTTGTCTTTTTAACAACAAAGGGTGCTGGAATTTGTCAAATGCCCTTTCTGCGTCAATTGAGATAATCATGTGGGATTATTTTCTCTTTGTTCTATTAGTGTGGTATTTTACATTGGTTGATTTTCTTATTTGAACCACCGCTGAAATCCTAGAATAAATCCCACTTGGTCAGGATGTATAACACTTTTAATATGCTGTTGGATTTGGTTTGTTAGTATTTGGAAATTGAGATGTCCCAGCACTATGAGTTGAAGAGACTATTTTTCCCCCACTGAATGGACTTGACACCCTTGTCAAAAGCCAGGTGGCCAGGTAGAATAATTGCCCGCCATGTGGGAGACCTAGGTCTGATCCATGTTCCATGCCCCGCCACCATCCCCTGCCCCCCCCAAAAAAATTTAATTGGCTAGAAGTGACTGAGAAGCAGAAAGGTGAACAGTGGTGTATATACATGATGGAATATTGTGCAGTACAGAAAGGAACAATGTTGTGAGGCAGGCAACGAGGTGAATGAACCTTGAGGATACTATGTTGTACAAAGTAAGCCAGAACAAAAAGACAAATATTGTATGGTCTCTTTCAGAGAATACTTATAAGAAAATTGGGGCCTAGATTGTAAGTTCTTATAGCAGTCACATTCATTCCTATGCTTTAAGTGTTATTTCTAGATTCTGAGATGCTGTGCTATATGTGTATAAACTGGTATTTCCCTGGAACTTTGGGTATCTGTGTGACACCTAAGTAGGTGTTTTGCAGCCTGAAAGTCAGCATTGCTACGTACAGCAACTGTTAGAGAAACGGAAAAAGAGATCAGGCTTCAATTAGAGATAAGAACAAAGTCAGTCTGGTTTGGACTAAAGTAAGTCAGAATACAAGGTAAAGGATGACAGAGTCTGTATTTTAGAACTTCACCATTATATGACCAAAGAAAGAGAGCTTTATTTTGTTCAAAAACTAAATTTTCTGTAGCATACAATCTAACTCAACCTGTCTGGATAGATCATTTTAACAACCCAAATCCAAGGAACCTAGAATAGTAATGAGGGCTTGTAATTCTGTATAGCTTAATGTAATATCCAGATACATTCCAGAGTATGTTGGGCAGTTAAGTTAAAAGTATAGGCAAAGTCCCTTGAGGGACTAGAGAAAAAAAATGGAACTATTAAACTTTCCCACATGGGAAATCCCTGATACTGTCTCAAACATTAGGGATTCTCAAGTCAATAGACCAAGCCCCTGATCTTAAGGCTTGCTCTTATGAAACTTGCAGAGAAGCTAAGCCTACCTATAATTATGTCTAAGAGTTACCTCCAGAAAACCTCTTTTGTTGTTCAGATGTGGCCTCTTTCTAAGCCCAGCTCTGCAAGTAAAATCATTACCTTCCCTGTTATGCGGGACGTGACATCCAAGGGTGTGAGTCTCTGGCAACATGGAACATGACTCCTAGGGGGAAGCCTGGCCCTGGCACTGTGGGATTGACAAGGCTTTCCTGACCAAAAGGGGGGAAAGAAGTGTAATAAAATAAGGTATCAGTGGCTAAGAGAGTTCAAATAGAGTTGAGACACTATTCTGGAAGCTACCCTTATGCAAGATTCAGCTGGATAATGCTAATTGCCATGGTTTGCCAACCCCCAACCAAAATCATTCCTGTTAACTCTAAAGAACACCCAGGACTCTATATGAGATCCTACAAAAGTTGCATGCACTAAGTTTACTTTTTAGAAATCTAAAACCTTCAGATGGTTCCTAGGCCAGTTAAGTCCTAAAGCCCAGAGGGGCCAGCCACTCCAAGAACATAAATCAGTTCCTCTATTGTTGACACCACTTTTCAACCTGAAAATAAGTTAGAATGCACATAACCAAAATATCCCTAAAGATTGGGAGAAGGATCAAAGGAGAAGGAGTAGTTATAACAAAGAAGTTAGGATTTAATCAATGAGTATGACTACCAAAAACATTATACTGACATTTCTTTTTAGTCGCCAGTGTCTTGGAGCAGCTAGAAGGAAAAATTGTGGAACTGTAATATATACCAAACTTTGGAATCTGTTCTATAACTACTTGTTAAAATGTACTTTGGAATTTATTGCTTTTTTTTGTATTTATGTTATATTTCACAGTTAAAAAATCAACTGTCCATAGATGTATGGGATAGCTTTGCTGATATGGCTTTTTTTTTTTTTTTTTTAATTTGCATATGGGCAGGAGGCACCAGGGATCGAACTCCAGACCTCCAGCACGGCAGGTCGGAGCTCTGCCTGCTGAGCCACGGCAGCCGCCCTGATATGGAATTCTTGATTGACCGTTTTCTTTCAGCACTTTAGATATGCCATCCAACTCCATATTTTCTGATGAGAAATCAGTTGTTAATCTTATTGAGGATCCCTGTCCATAATGAATCATCTCTCTTCCCCTTTTCCAGATTCTCTCTTCATCCTTGTCTTTCAACAATTGGTTATAATATGTCCCAGTGTATAGCTCTTTGTGTTTATCCTCCTTAGAGCTCCCTGAGCTTCTCTGATGTGTAAATTCATGTCTTTTATCAACTATGGGAAGTTTTCATCCATTATTTCTTTAAATATTCTTTCCATCCCTTTCTCTCTCCTTTCCTCTGGGATTCTTATTATGTACATGTTGGTACACTTGATGGTGCCCCACAGGTCTCTTAGGAGGATCTGTTCATTTTTCTTCATTCTTTTTCCTTTTTGGTCTTCAGATTCAATAATTTCAATTGACCTATATTCAAATTCATTGATCCTTTCTAGCGTTTTGACAGAGATATTTTTTAATTCCAGGAGCTCACACACACACACACACACAGAAAAATGAAAAAAAGAAAGAAAGAAAAAAGCTCGCCCAGTCTTTGCATTTGTATTGGGACATTCCTTCAATGTTTAGTCAGGCCATTTACAAATCTGCCTTAGCCTTAACTTCCTGTTAGTGCTGAGCCTAGATATATCTGCCAGAGATGAAAGTCTGGGGTCTCCCCATATCTTTCTGGGCATATATCATGTCCTGGAGATGCACATATCTTTCTTTCTCTCTTGTTTCTTTTTTCAAATGACCAGATTTTAGTTTGGGGAAATAAAACAAATTCCAAAAATATTTTAAGCCATAAATAATTTCAAGTGAATGGGAACAGTAGTGATTCAACATCATGCAGAAATAAGCAGTCATTTGCACTACAGGAGACAATTTTATGCAAAATGTTTAAAGTTAAATATCTCAAGGCAAATATTCACTTAAATTCACAATGTCTTTGTTCACCTTTCATCCCAAGAAAAATATACTTCAGAAACTCTTCAATTTGTTTCTCATTAACAACTATGATTTAGCCTTTTCTAACCTCTAATATCTGATAACCAGATTTTTGAAAGATATCACACAAAGCTTTTTAAAATATTAAGACAGCCAAATATTTCAAAGATGTTTTTTTCTTAGCAGCCAATCATATCAAAAGTGACAGACTGTTAGATTGTTTTCTTTTAGTCTCATTTTAGTAAAAGAGAAATGAATAATATCTTCTTCTACAATTCACAAGATTTTTTTACATTAAATATAGTGGCACAAAAATGAAACTGAATAAAAGAGTCAATGATTCTAAGGTACCCTAAGCATAGGGACTTTCAAAATAAAGCAGTTTTAGTTGGCTGTTTTACAACTTAGTTAAAATTTTTCTGACATGAGAGTTACTTTGACATAGGCTAATCTAAAAAGGTTGACTGCTTCTCCCAGGTTAACATAAACAGCTTGTTCCCGACTACTTTACCATAGCCCTTCACTCCATACCCAAAGTTTAGGTAAGTTTTAACAATCCTATCTTAATCAAAAG
This sequence comes from Myrmecophaga tridactyla, assembly GCA_004026745.1. Lineage (NCBI taxonomy): Eukaryota > Metazoa > Chordata > Mammalia > Pilosa > Myrmecophagidae > Myrmecophaga > Myrmecophaga tridactyla. The sequence goes on from PVIY010032051.1 coordinate 26,531, forward strand.
ACAGGACATATTTGGAATGAAAAACATAGTTCAAATTAGGAAACAAAGTACTCTGTTATGGTGATGATGGTTTTACATAAGGAAATAAATGTTTTTAAATAATGAATGCAAAATGTAGCATCTATTTTGGGACATTATGGTTTAAAATGCTATTTACTTTTTTTTTGTATGCTATATGGTGGAGGTCACATTTCATTCTTTTTCCATGTGACTATCCCGTTATTGCAGCACGATTTGTTGATTTTTGGGGGGAGGGTGGGGTGGCGGGGAGTGTATGGACCAGGAACCAAACCCAGGTCTCCCACATGGCAGGTGAGAATACTACCACTGAACTACCCTTGCGCGCCACACTATTTACTTTTAATTTCACAAATAAGCACAGCTGTATTGTTTTGAAAAGCAATGAAAGGCATGTATTTCTACTAGTAGATTTAGCACTTCTGACCAAGTAAGACAACAACTTCTTAAAAAATATGCTTCCTACACTGTATTGAATATTTTAAGATGTAAATTTTAATACTTTTTTTTTTTTTTTTTTAATTTGAACAGGGACCAGAATGAGACGATCCAGAGGATGACCGGGATAAAGCAGTGGTGTTCCACAGGGGTTGGCCCTGGCCTCAGGGTTGTTTAGTATTTTCACGAATCACCTGGCTTTTGAGTGACCATGATCTTCTTCGTCCTTTTTTGTGATCACCAGGTGAAGAAGATCTAGAGTGATTTCTCTTTCTGTTCCTCTAAGGAGAAGATGATGAACTTGCATAAGATCTTTTTCGTGGGGAAAAAAATCCCTTGTGGGACCTGGAGCTGGATCTTGATTTCGACCCATGAGATCTTGAACACTCTCTGGAACTGGAAGGAGATCTTGGCTGCAAACTGGAAGAATTCTTGAACGGGACCTGGATCTAGACCTTGAACTTGAGGGGGAGGATGAGCATGATGAAGATCATTAATGTGAAGACCGAGAATTTATCTATTGGATTTCTTTTTATTACTGTCTTCTTCATTGACATCAAGATTCTATTTTGAGAGCTGAGCATCATCTTCATCCTCATCCTCATGTAATTTATATTTAGAAAGATCTTCATCTTCATCCTCTTTTCCTCCCTCTGATTCTTCATCTTCAACTTCCTTTAAAATGGATATGGGACCAACTTCCTTCCCTCTGTATTTTTTTTCTTTATGTCCGAACTCACCATATTCACCATCAGATTCCTCTCTTTCTATACATTCAATATCTTCTCTTTTATTAAAACCACCACCATAACCTATTCTTTATTCTAACTTAGCATGCTTTTGAGTATTGCACATGTTACATTCTGATCTTCTGGCCCAATTCACATTACCGCAGATTTCACACTGCCAGTCGTTAGCACTAAACAGGCCTTGGCTCTTTTCTGTAAGTGTCTTTCCTATTTCAGTGCCTCCAGTTTTCATCATCTTGGCCTGTTTTCTTCTGACCACATTGATTATAGCTGGCTCTTCTAGCAAAGTTTACACTTCCATGTTTCTTGTCAAGTCAAATCCAGTCTCCATCACTAACTCGGAAATTTTTGGTCAACATCTAGGCTACCGCAACCACCACAGCCACCTGTAGCCACATTTCCCTCATATCTTTCTAAATTTCTCCATATACCAGGTGCTTCTGAATGCCCTAATTTCCCAAAGAAACTCTCACCCAAGCTTTTTTCCCAGGCTTTTGGTACATCTCATTTTCTTCAAATGTAATCTTCTGCCATGAGCAGCAGTGGATTTTTCATTTGCCTAACAATGTTTTCAAGGAAGCCCTCTACATAACCATTTTTCTGACTTGAGTGAATTCTTGAGTTAGGCGAAACAAAGCAAGTATCTTGTGTCAGTCCTTCAGATAACACTCAGATAGGTTGGACAGATAAACAACAAATGCAATTTTTTGAGAATAAGGTCTTTTTGCTCTCTTTGGAGCCAGGTACAAGGATCCTACAATAGAGAATGTGTGCTGCCATCTTCAAGACTGCTACCACCTTGAGAAGGAGGGTGAGGCAAGGGCAAGTAAAAATGCCACAAAGTTTTCCCACCATTTTTTTTTTGGAGGGGGGGTGCATAATCCGGGAATCGAACCTGGGTCTCCTGCATGGAAGGCAAGCATTCTACCACTGAAGCACCCTTGCACCCACCCCACCATTTTTAAGTTGACTTTTTATCTTTTTTTTTTTTTTAAGTTAACTTTTCCTTGATTCAGCATTTTCTTTGGTTTCTATAAACCTTTGGCTATTTTCCAGAGTTCTGATAAAATTGATTCTGAAAGTTTTTGCTTGATTTTTCAGTGTTACTGTAGAGCAATGGGCCTTTGAAGCCACCTACTTCACTATTTTCTCTGAGGTCACCATATGGTTTAATTTTTACATTTAGCTCTCTGATCCATATAAAGTTTATGCTGGTATACAATGTGAAGTACAGATTCAATTTCTGTTTCTGCCAAATGACTATTTGGTTATCCCAACTTCATTTATTAAAAAGTGTATCTTTCCCGAGTGTCTTGAAATGCCAAGTTTATCTATTTCTAGATTTTATCACTTTGTTTCACTGATTTGTCTATCCATGTACCAATACTATACTGTTTTAATTATAGTTTTATAGTATGCTTTTAATATCTGGTGGGCTAGTGTCCCCTCTTTTCAGTGTTTTGTTCCTCTTTTCAGTGTTTTCCTGGCTATTCTTGTTTATTTTTCAATGAGAACTTCATAATTGATTTGTCTAACTTTAGAAAAACAACAGTATTCTGATTGGAATCACATTAAATTTATAAATGAACTTGAAAGAAGTAA
>PVIY010032052.1:0-29342 GCA_004026745.1 Myrmecophaga tridactyla
TGGGGGGGCGCGGCCGACAGGCCCGGGCCGGGCTGTCCCCACGGCCCCGCGTGCAGTGGGTTCTGTGCGCTGCTTCCTAGAGTGGGTTTGCTCCACGGCCACATGCTCTCTGGGCGCCTCCTCAAGAGTGCCGAGTCCACGTGCTCCTCCTTCCCACAGGGAGGGGCCGAGGGGGCGGGTACCGGGTCCGGGAGGGGAGAGGACTGAGCACTGCGCAGCGGCAGCCAGCACGAGTGGAACTGCAGCTGTCCCATCAAACGAAAGGGCGTTCTGATGGACAGCGGCTCTTTAACACGTGTCCTTGTTGTTTTTGAGAGATTTAGAGAAACAACGAAGGAGGTGGGAAGGAGAAGCCTCTTTAAATAATAACGATTAAAAAAACAACAACAAAAAAACCACAAACATAGAAAACAGTTTCCTCAGTTTTTGAACAACTCTTAAGAATAGTTCAATGTGAGGTTTTGCACCCTAAACAGTTATATCTGGAATTTTTTTTTTTAAATCGCAGTTACACACAACAAAGACTAACAGTATTTACTTAAAAATATTGTGTGTGTGTGTGTGTGTGTGTGTGTGTATAGGTTTTTTCTTTTTTGTGATTTTTTCTTTTTCTTTTCCTTTTTTTTTTTTTTTTTTTTTTTTTTTTTTTTTTTTTTTTTTTTTTTTTTTTTGTGCCCAAGTAGAGATAGGATGGGATTGAAACGATGTCCCAGAAACAGAAATATTCTTTAAAGGAGTCATACTTTGAAAAAATAAAAATTGGAAAATGGTTGAACATACTTGCAACACCTCCAGAAATTCAACTTGGAACAATGAGGAAATAAATTATTGAATCAAACCCTCACACAAACGGCCCGGCCTCTGAGACCAGAATATGCTGCTAGGAGTCTCGCCTCCTAGAGGAGGGGCTGGCGTTGGAGCACAGGCCTCCCAGTGCTTCGCATTCCTTTCCTCCACGTATTCTTCATTGCAACCCAGCCACAGCTAGAGCACTTTTTATATTGGTTTTCTATATTCCTGGCAAGATCTCTGCAGCAGAGACACACACACGTATATACATGTGCAATGGGCACACATACACACACACACATACACACATAAACACACACATACTGCACACACAGAATTTCCCATTCAACCCAGATGCACCAAGTGAGCTGAATGATTTTCAGCCAACCACAATGGTGAAAGACAGAAGCACCAAACGGTCTTTGAAATGGGTCAGTAATTACAATTTGACTTTTGTGGATGTTCTAAATTTTCCTCTCTGTGTCAGTTATTTTAAAAAGCACAAATGAAAAATGAAGAATTCTTTCCAGATCAATTTAAGGCTTCCCACCAAATGCAAACAGAAGAGGCCTTACACAATATCACGTGTGATAAATGTATAAACTTTCACAGCCTTAAAATGATGGAACAAATCATTTTTGCCAGTCACTGATTAAGTTTTGTGCCTTTAAATTGATGTCATTCTTTTTGCTACTATGCTGAGTTTTATTATTACTGATTCTCGTTGATTATGTATATGGAAATCTCCTTTCCGTAATTTCCTGTCCTTATCGAATTACTGGGGTGGCTTTTGTTTTTGTTTTGTTCTGTTTTGCTTTTCACCGGGAACAAATATGATTTTGACTTGGTGAATGCTAAAATGGCACATAGTCAGCCTTCAAGCAGCTTCTTGAGCCATCTGAGTTTCAAATAGCTGTTCAGCTCCTAGAAGGCTAAGTGGGGAGAGGAACAGGAGAGGAGGGAGAGAAACTGAAAAAGAGGAAGGGATTTCTATGCCTTTGTTTTTGGTAAATTTGTTTTCTTCAATACAAATAATCAGATAGGAAGAAAGATCGCTTTGTGTTGTATTTGTTGGTTGGTTCTTGTTTAGTTTCTAGATTTGTTTCATTTGATTGTTTAATTTTCCCTCTCCTGGTCCAAAAGTCACCAGGGAGTTTTGCATGAGCAAACATGACAGTACTTAATGAAACTCAGCACCTAAGGGCATAAGGCAGTTGAAGGTTTTTTTTTGTTTGTTTGTGTTTGTTTTATTTTGTTTTGTTTTGATCTTTCAATCAGCACCAATCCCGTAAATGATCTACACTTGGTGTAAGGTATAAAACTTTTTTTTTTTTCTTTTGGAGCGGAGACAACTCCTCCTTCTCCACCCTATGAACCATAGTGTGGGATTTTTCAATACTGTTTCTATGTGTAAAAAACAAAAGAAAGGTTTTCTTTTTGTTTTTACTTACAAAACATAGAGAATATCTTTGTATACATACAGCGACTGGAAAGAAAGCTTATCTGAAGGGGCTGTGACTTATTGTGTGTGTGTGTGTGTGTGTGTGTATGTGTGTGTGTGGTGGTGGTGGTGGTGATGGCGGTGGTGGTGGGTCTGTGTACTGGGGGAAGGGGGGGTTATATTTCTTGCACGCGGTGTTCACCGCACGCCAAACTTAAGGTCCCCTTTCCAACTTGGGTCAAGACGCTTTTAGAGTGAAGACTCATACTGTAGCAACTCGTAAAGGAGTGGTCCATCTCGATACCGAATGCCTACTGCGGTGGGGGTAATGTACTGCAGAATGTTAATAGTCCTTCTCAGCCTCCTGTCTACAAAATGGGCATCCCAAGCTGGGTATCTCTTTCTTGGCATGTCAATCTTAATGAGGGGCCCTTCTGGGGGGTAAGGACGCCCCAACGGGGTGGGGGGCCCCATGGGTCTCACTTGGAAAACGGGCAAGCAAGTGTCAGCCGTGAGGTCCTCCTGTTGTTCCGTTACGGCTCTGGTGGGCGTGACCTGGGTCCCCCGGTACCCAGGGGTCTGAGGCGCCATGGGCTCAACATCGGGGGGCAGAGGGATGCCCCAGAGCAGCTCGGCACAACAGGAGCTGGCAAAGACCTTAGCTCGTGGCCCCGTGGGATGCAGCACCCCGTAATATAATAGCATCATTGCGATCCCGGCCACGAAGCTAATAAAGACACAACACAGTGCTGGCACCGCATAGGAGTCAGTGGTCTCCGGGTTTCTGTAAAAATACCAAAGGAGCGTCAAGGTGGCGTTCTCGGTCAAGACTATCGTGTAATACGCAAACATTCGATATCGAGTCCGCCCTTCCTTGACGTTAAACCAGCAGAAGATGTACACGATCCCTACCACCATGTTGAAGAGGATCTCCTCCCACTTGGACATGCAGAAGTCTGTCCCGCCATGAATGATCCAGAAGGCCATGGCGCACCAGTGGACCACCACAAAGATCCCGAAGTAGAGCTGGAAGATGGAAGCAAAGAGGGCAAAAGAGATAACTCTGGATGAGATGGTGAAGAGGCGCCAGAAGAGCTGGATGACGGCCCCTCTGTAGCTCATGCTCTTCTTGTCGTCCCTGGAGTCCCGCAGCAGCTTGTGATAGGAGGCTAGCACCCAAGCCAGGGACATCAGGGAGGTCACAGAGGAGACACCTGCCGGAAAGACACAAACCCACACAGTCAAAACCGTGGACATCACCCGCGGGGCACAGCAGGGCTCCCGTCTGAGGAGATGCCCCCACACACCACCATCTAAAGGAGGAGGGAGAAAGAAGGAGGAAATCTGGAACCAAACCTGGAGGTCAGAGATGTTCCTTAAGCAGACAGCTGTTGTTTCTAATACCTAGTATTAGCATCGACATCCAGTCAAGGCTGGTGTATCTGGCCACAGGGTGGAGCATTGGGGCCACAGGACCGCCAGCCAGCAGTGGATTGTCACATCTGCTGTGGGCAGCGGCTCAATCGGAAGGAAACGTGAGCTCACACTGACTGTGGTGCACACGGACAGGCGGCCAGCCTTGGCGCCCTATGCACCGGCAGCCTCTGCTCTCCAGGAAGCCCAGCGAAGGATCCCCAATGGGCATGAATGACACCTTACTCACTGCCCCAAGTTCCTCTCTGAGAAGGCACCAGAGTCATTCTTTTTTGTCTTTTTATCAGAAAAGGAGCCCTTTCTAAAACCTTCTTCCATTTAGCTTCACCCCCGTCTACTACCTAAGGCCACCCTTATCAAGGCCCCTGGGATATCCCGTCTGTTTCACTGGCTGGCCTTTTCATTCATTATGGTCTCACTTGGTCTCTCCCCATTCTCTGTTGCTTTCTGCAACCAACCACTGCTCAAAGTTCCCTTAAGCCTTGACTCATGAGGCATTCACTGTCCTTCCCTGTCTCCCCTCCTAGTTCAACAGCAATGCATCCCTCATGCTTTGGGGATGCCTCTCCCCGCAACCGCCCCCCCCACCCCATTTAGTTTGGTGAGGTTTCTAAGGCCTCTGCACATAATTTCCTGCATTTGTGCAAGTATTCAAAGAGGCTCAATGTTTCTGATTCCAAGTGATATTTGAATCGTCACAGAGCAATTTTATCTGTAACTCTGTCTGTTTGATGTTTGCAATTGATTTAAATTAAATACAATAAACACTTACTGGAGACTCTTCAAATCTTCCCATGAGCAAAAATTCATTATTCCAGTGTTGTAATATAATCTCTCAAGCAAGATTCTCCCATCACCCTTCACCTCCTCCATACATTACCTCTGTTCAGTCCATATTGCACCTCTTTTGTTGCTCCCTTCTCCTAATTTCAGAACTAAATGTAACTAATTACAACTGTAGGCCAGAATTCTATCACCTTAGCAACCATCTCCTCACCAAATTCTCTACCTTCACAGGAGAGCACAATTCCCCTACAACATTCTTCCAGGATGAAATCAAAGGTACTTAGTCATTTTCTTTCTTAGGCTCAGAGGTCACATTCAGGAGTCCTCTTCATTGCTTCAAGAGACTAATTAAATTGCCCCAGAGCTCCGCCTTCTGTTTGTCTTTCTTGGTGCCCCTGCCCACCTCACTCCTCTCCAAACCTCAATGAAGAATCAAAGTCCTCTGTCATTTGACACTTTACTTGCGTTTGCCCTTCCTCACCCATCTCAAAGAGCCCTAGTCCCTTCCATCACCTCAACGAGAAGCTCAGGATCTCAGTTTGCAGAACAAATAGTGTGATAAGAAAAACAAACTTTATATATGCATAGAAAAAAACTGAATGGCTAACTTACAATGAGACTGTATTGCTTTTGTAACAATAATAGCAAAGATTTAAAACAAACAGGGGAGAAGCAAAGGATCCCATCTTCCCCATGGAATTAAACTTGAAAACTTTTAAAAGGCGTTAATGGTGATTTTCCTCTCACTTCTCTGGAAAGTTCTGAACACCACACTTAGATGTTTCACTTTGCCCTTTGTGCACACGAGGTCTGCAGACCTGCGTGCTCTGTCTTGGCTGCAGCGTTTAGTCTGCTAACTTTTCATAGCCAGCTTGCATTTAAGTTGTCTGTTGGGTTGGGGCAGGGAAGGGAATGAATGCTCTTGGGAATAACATGAATCAGCTTGTACGTTTCTGGAGGGCCAGCAATTTACCATCATATCTTGATATGATTATGATTATTACTTATTACCAACATGGAGAATCCTTAGGAAGTTTCTTTTAAGCATTTGTCACATCACCTCTCTCCTATGAACTCATTTCTTTTTTTCTTTTTTTTTTTTATACATGGGCAGGCACCGGGAATCAAACCCGGGTCCTCTGGCATGGCAGGCAAGCATTCTTGCCTGCTGAGCCACCGTGGCCCGCCCTGAACTCATTTCTTGATGTCAATAGTGACACATCTCAAGGTCCTCTCAAGGCTTCATAATCAGATAGGAGTTTTATAGAAGCTGGATGGGAAGAAGGCTTGAATATTTTTTTTGTTCCTTCTAATAAAGCAAAACAATTACTTTTCCCACCCTCAGAAAAGTATGACTGTCAAGCTCATAAAGCAAGAAAAAACAGCTCAGCTTTTGCTGGAATGTGGGCTAAGTATGAGAGTGCTTTGAATAGATTCCAGGCAAAGAAACAGGAAGCCCCTCAGCTGTCACTATCTGATTTCATCATTCTATGTGGAATGGCATAGACTCATCCCATACCAAATAGGAATAAATTGGAATTCAAATGCACATCAATCGCATATTGCAAAGTTAAGTAAAATTCATCTTTCTTAGTCCATCTTCTGGATTGCCTATGCCATTTCCAGATCTGTTCCTTTGATTTGGAGGACTGGTCTTCTGCTCCTGCCTCCCCCTTGATGGGGGTATTGCTGAAACCACTCCCCTCTCAGCTGTCCTGGATCCTTCTCTGGTTCTTGGTTGGAACTACAGTAATTTTTCTCTATAATGGCACAAATGTTCCCCAAATGTAAGATATCACTGCTAAATTACAAGGAGGGCTTGAGAAACAGGCACATGGAAGACTTATTCTGACCCCGTGATCAGGGAGTCAGCTGAGAATTGATGCCCAGCTTCAGTCTTACCTCTCCACCTCATCTGCTCCTGACTTGTCAAAGTTGTGAATTGCCAAAGATAGTAGCAGACCATCCACTTTAACCCATTCATTCAATAGGAAACAGAGGTGTAGGGGTTTGTGTGACAATCAGAACTAGGACTCAAATTTTCTGACCCCCAGTAGTGTTCTTTCCTCCACATAGTGCTGCTTCCTGGCTCTTCATTTTCTCCTTATCTCTCTATCAGCTCGGCTTTCCAGAGGGTATTTATAATGAAGGCCATCAGCCTTCTCAAATGCCCTGGGCCTTAGCACCTTGAACTCAGGATACACCCTTTTGCATACGCTCCAAGTTAAAAGGAGACACTTGGCCAGGTCTGTTTGGGGCATGTGCCAGGATGTTTGGGGCAGAGAATTTTCGCAAGACCAAAAGGAAGGCATTTGCTGGAGCTGCCTTTCTTATTGGGGATTGAATCATGTCCCCCACAAAGGACAAGTTCAAATGTTAATCTGCCTTCCTATGAATGTGAATCTATTTGTAAATAGCATCTTTGAAGATGCTAATATCAGTTAAAGTGTGGACTCATTTGTGAATAGGATCTTTGAAGATCCTTTTTAGATAGGATCAAATTGAATCATGGTGAGCTGTAATCCATATGGCTAGAGGCCTTATAAAGAAGAAATCTGGATGCAGTTAGTAGAAGCCAAAGTCAGAAGAAGCCAGAGATCAGCTGACACAGGTGGAAAATTGAAGCACAAGAGACACGTGACAGAGGATGGCTGGAAAGCCATCACCAGAATGCTACCAACCCCAGAAGAGAGCCTGGCTTTGCCAACATCTTGATTTTGGACTCGTAACCATCAAAACTATGAGACAATGTTGTGAGCCACTGATTGTACACCATGCATGGGATGTTTGTGCTAAGAATATTCATGTTTTTTATATGTTTTGGTTTGATAATAAGCCATAAATTAAAAAAAAAAAAAACACGAGACAACATATGTTTGTTGTTGAAGCCAACCCTTGCTTCCTAATCCTAAGAGACACTGCTCTTAGGAGCCTGAGCATGGTCAACTGAGCCCAAGAAGGACCATGAGTGGGTGGTCCGTGCTCATGTGCCTGCTCCGCTCTCTCTCCCAGCAGCAGAGTCCTCCATGGCAGGACTGCCAGAAGATGGTCAAAACCATTACCCTGGCCACTTTCTAGTTTACATTAGCAAAGAACTTCTATTACCATCCAAGGTTCTGGGCACATTTTTCTTTGTCCAAAGCCAGTGCTGCTGGAGAACTGAGTAAATCCCAGAGAGGAGACAGGGAAAACCAGGCACACTTAAGGATCCTATTCAGGAATTGGCTTTCTCACTGGACGCTCTATGGAGAGTAGCCCTTTGCCCTCCATGGTCTTAAGAACCAATAATGGGAGGCTATTAGATAGATTCGTTTTGAATGCCCCCAAGGGACACTGGGCATATCATTAAATTTGGTCAGCAGACCAAATCCTAAGTATTAACCACTTCTTCATCTTTCTCTGAGCAAAGTCTATGGCCTTACAAACTCAGAGGACTCAGAGAACACGCAGTGAACAAACTCAGTGAACACTCCTACAGAGGGTCAGAGGGCAGCCATCAGGAGAGGGTATAGGGGCAGCCAGTTAATTCTGGGGACTCCATATGGGAGTGAGAGATGGGGAAGCAAGACCCAAGATGAGCTCCCTGCTCTTAGAGCAGCTTGCCAGTGCATCCTGCTGTCCCAGAGAATAATAAGAGTGACTTACCAAGCATTTCCACATGCTAGGCACTGGACAAAATATTTTATGTGCATTACCTTATATATAATAACCCTGTGAAGTAGGTACTCTATTTAGTCCCACTTTGCAGAAAAGGAAACTTTAAAAACTTTGTCTAAATTCATACATCTATTAAGAGGTAGAATCAGGATTCAACTCAAAGACCAACTCCAGCAGCCTTAAAAGTAACCATTATAAATGGACTCTCCAGACACTGGTTTCAGTGAGAGGATAGGTAAAGGAAGAGAAAAGAAAGTTCTAGGCACACAGTATGCAAAATATTTGAATATTTTCCCAATAGTGGAAAGAAAGTGTGGTAACCTTCTGAGAGAGGCCCTTGACAATCAAGTTAAACACCAAATTTGAATTCTACTCCAGCATCCTTAGGAGAGTAAAATTCCAGCCACAGAGAAGGAGGCAATTCCAACAGAATCAACTGAGATCATTTTCCCACTGTTAAGCGATTAATCTTCAAAGGCCTGTGGTGTGTTCCATCACAGAGAGAAAACGCAGGGTTTTCCCTCTCTGCAATGGCTCACCTGGAATTTTTATGTCTTGTCTGAGGTCAAACCAAAAGTCAATGCATTATCCTGGGCTAAAGACCCAAGTCTGAGTGAACAGACTGTGGAAATTCCTGGACAGGCCTGGGAGCATTTATGTTTCGTTCCCGCTTATGACTCAATCACTTTCTGCATTCCAAAGATCAAACTGGAAATTCTTAAACACTTCAGGTTCCACTGTGACAAGTTCCAGGCAGTGACCTTCACGCTTTCGCACTTTCCCTGGTGCAGGCATGGAGGCGGGGCTTGAGGTTTGCCCACTGAGCTCAGCCCAGCCCAGCCCCCTAATAAGCTTATTTGGCGACTCCCCCAAGTAAGGCTAGGGAGAGAGGGCCTTCGGATCTCATCATGGGTTTGGAGGGTTAAATTCCCAGAAGTGCCATGGCCACACCCTACAGCAACTGGAGCATAACAGGAGAGGAAGGAATGTGCAAGTAGATGCACCTTACTGAGGAGGGGAAGAATCAAGGAAGGTCCAATGTGGTAGTCTCAGTACAACATCTAAGGGTCACCACTGGGTTGAACTGTTGTCATCTGGGGACAAAGCAAAAAATGTGGATTTCCTATTATGTGAGTAAGCACAGTGACAAGGCATCTGGGGAACGATGGGACTCTAAAATCTGACAGGGACAGATGAAGGGGAAGAATCAGAAGGGAAGGGCATGGTGCAGTATTCAGGGTCAGAGGCATCAGTAGAATCCAACCATTAGGGTGAGGCAAGGGATGCTGAGTTCTGACAAGAAGACAAGCCACTGACCCAGGTGGGTTAAGGCTGAGCTACACCAAGGGGTAAGCAGATGGGAGCTCTGACTCATCACCAGACAGGGAACCCAAAGGAGAAAACAGAATTACCAGAATGCCCTGCAGGGAAACAGTGGTACATGGGTGGAAGAGATGGTCTCATAAGCCACAATAGTATCTAGAGATGGCCACTAAGCTGCCTCTAATGAGAGTGGTCGGGGTTAGCTGCAGGACTTCGTTTGGCAGACCGGGTTGTGTGAGCTCAGGCATGTCACCAGCTGCCCTCCTCCACCCCCTCACTAAATCACATGTTGGAAAGACATTTAAAGAAGATGGATATGAAGGGGACCAAACACATTATCAGATCAGGGTAAAGAATAGGAAAAGATGCTTTAGTGAATCTACCATGCATGGACTCCCAGCTTCCCAACTTCTTCTCTCTCTTCACCAGCTCTTTCTCCACTGGCTCCTTCCCATCAGCTCACAGTCATGGTCAAGTTTCTCTCCTCTTGAAAAGAATAGCTCCCTTGACCCTGCATCCTCTTCAAATGCTATCCCACCCCTCTTTGTTTCTTCCCACCCAATCTTCTTGAGGGTAGTCTACTTTTTCCCCTCTCTGTCTCACCTCCCCTTTATTCCTGATCTCTCAACCCCAAAGAGATGGCTCATTAGGGTCATCATTGATTCTTAATTGCAACATCAGAAGTACTGGTTTCGTTGTCTCTCTTACTGGATCTCTGGATAACAACTTGGTGTTTTTTATTTACTCTGTTCTTGCCACTATACCTTTTAGTCTCCCATAGTTTACTTTTTGCTTTCCTGACCATCATCTCTTGAGCTCTTTATGGTATACTTTCCCTGTAGGGTTTACTATTCCCATTTTACAATGAGGAAACTGAGACAGAAGTTTAAAGAATTGAATGTGGTCACAGCTATGTCCTGACACTTGATTCTCACCTAATTTTTATGGCATTGAACGCCAATGAGCTGGTCCCCTATAGTATACCCAAAGCAAGAAACTTGCCCAACTAGTTATTTGTCTACCTGCATGTCAAGGACAACAACTACCTCTTTCAACTCTCATCCTCTCCCTTCCTACCAGTGAAGCTAGTATTTGGGGACCTCCCCCGCTCTTCGGATTTCTATTTTGTATTTTTCCCATATAAAGTCCCTTTTAGATAGGCAATTCTTTCTCTTCCATCCATCAAACCTTCCCCTATCTTCCTACATTTTTTTAAAAGCCCAGTCTTTTTTTGGAAACATTACCAGAAAAAGAAAAGGCAACTGCGTGCAGCCCCTCTCTAAGCATAACTCACTGTCACCCATCTTCACCTACACCCAGGAGACATAGCAAGGGAGTGACGCTACAAACGGACTCTCCTATACAGGCAACCAAGGATGAAGAAAACAAGCATCATGTGTGCCTGCTCTGTGATAGGTTCAAAGACTTTGAACAACTTGGCCAAAGTCACACAGCTTTTAAGCAGCATAGTTGATACTGAAACCTAGGACTATTTTACTTCTTAGAGTCAAGATCGATGGTGTGTTGGAGTCTGCTCCTCCTGGCTCACAGAAACCAAGTGTTAAATTGTCGGTGGTTTGCTAGGCTAGCTGATGTCATGTTAGGAACTTGAAATTGGCATGATGGGAATATTTACACCATAGAAATTGGCAAATGCTACAAATCAGTGTCCACCTCTCCCCCGCCCCATTCCTCTCCCCCTTTAATCCTACTAAGAGCTGGTTGCTAAACATTTACCAATGAATCATTGGTCAGGATCCACCATCCTTCTGCAAAAGCCTGGTGGATGTCAGTGCAGATTCAAAGAACCACATTCCGCTGCCATACTTCTGAATTCCTCACATGCAGTGCATCACCTGGCTATCAGTCAGAATTATATTCCTCAAGGCTAATGTGAAAGCAACAAAGAAAGCAATCTCCTTCTTAAACTTGTCCTGAAAATACAGTCACAATAAATAATTTAAGGTCTAACAGTTTTCTTAGAGCACAGGGTTTTCACAAGCACTGGCATACTCATTTTCATCACATTTCTGCATTTGGAGAGGCTGTGATTCCCCAAATGAGGTTACCACAACAGGTAAACTCAAGGCACCCCTGAAACTTCCAGACTGAAAGGAGAGAGGGTCAAAATAGAAGAGGCAGCATCTACCATCTGTGGATATCGCTCTCAGGATTGATAAGTCTGGCTGAAGAAATCTGGGAAAACCCCACGTTAGTCGAAGTGGTCTGGGGTCCATCTAGGAAGGGAGGATTAGAACATCTGAGGAAAGCAGATATCTGATCAACTATAGCACATCCTGAAGATGGAGCTCTTTAACATAAAGGAGATGGTCAGCATGAAGAATTGAAAAGAAGAGTAGAAAGGATTGTTCATTAAGAATCATCCATCAGAGACAGAATCCAAATCTGGCTGTTGCAGGGCATCAAGTCTTACCATGGTTTATATGACATAACTCTTTTTTTGGCTTTGAATCCATGCTGATCATGTTATCCACTAATTTCTAGTTAAGTTTTCAATAACAATAATACCTCCCTTTTATTGAAATGCTATTGTGGCCCAGACTCTATGCTAGGCACTTGGAATATATTAACTCAATTATTCCTCAGTACAAATCTGTGAGGCAGTAGGTGGATTTTTAGATGCCAAAACCAAGGCTACTCAGTCTCAGTAACTTTTCCATATCAAGCAGTTAATAAATAGCAGAGCCAGGATTTGAATACAGATCTGGCTGACTCCAAAACTCAGAATCTTTTTTCAATCACTGGGAAAGGTATACCTCCCTACTCTCACCCCAAATTAATGAATTGTCATTCAGGCTTATACATCAGTGTTCTGGTTTGCTAGCTGCCGAAATGTGATATACCAGAAATGGAACTGCATTTTAAAAAGGGGGAATTTATTAAGTTTCAAGTTTACAGTTCTAAGGCCATGTAAATGTCCCAATTAAAGCAAGTCTATAAAAATGTCCAAATTAAGGCACCAACAAGAGGTTACCTTCATCAAGAAAGGCCTATAAAGCTCAGGGTTTCTCTGTCAACTGGAAAGGCATGTGGCAAACATGGCGATGTCTGCCAGCTTTCTCTTCAGGCTTCTTGTTTCATGAAACCACTCGGGGGTGTTTTCCTTCTTCATCTCCAAAGGTCTCTGGTTGCATGGGCTCTCATGATTCTTGTTGCTCTCTGCTTCTGGTCGCTTTCTCCAAAATGTACCCACTTTTAAAGGATTCCAGTAAATGAATCAAGACCCACCTGGAATGGGTGGAGTTCCATCTCCTTCTGTTCAAGAGTTAATACCCACAACTGGGTGAGTCACATCTCCATGGAGATAATCTAATCAAGTTTCCCACCTACAGTGCTAGATAGGGATTAAAACATGGCTTTTCTTGGGTATATAATCCTTTCAAGCTGACATAATCAGTTTCTTATCAATTTGGTTACCACCTATCAGTTCTCTGATCATTTCTGTGAACACGTCTGTTCTAGTCTGCTAGCTGCCAGATGCAATATACCAGAAACCAAATGGCTTTAAAAAGGGGAATTTAAGAAGTTGCTAGTTTACAGTTCTAAGACCAAGAAAAGGTCCCAATCAAAAGAAGTGTATAGAAACGTCCAGTCAAAGGTATCCAGGGAAAGATACCTTGGTTCAAGAAGGCCAATGAAGTTCAGGGTTTCTCCCTCAAGTGAGAAGACACATAGCAAACACAGAGTTTCTCTCTCATCTGGAAAGGCACACGGTGAACGCGATCAGGGCTCCTCTCTCAGCTGAAAGGGCACATGGTGAACACAGCATCATCTGCTCGCTTCTTCTCCTGGCTTCCTGTTTCATGAAGCTCCCCAGGAGGCATTTTCCTTCTTCATCTCCAAAGGTCACTCTCTGGTGGACTCTGCTTCTTGTGGCTATGTCATTCTGCTCTGCTCTCTCTGAATCACTCTCTTTCTCCAAAATGTTTCCTCTTTTATAGGACTCCAGAAACTAATCAAGATCCACCCGAATGGGTGGAGACATCCGTCACTTAATCCAACTTAACCACCACTCTTGATTAAATCACATCTCTAGGGAGATGATCTAATTACAGATTCAAACATACAATGTTGCATAGGGATTATTCTGTCTTTACAAAATGAGATTTTGATTAAAACATGGCTTTTCTAAGGGACATACATCCTTTCAAACCAGCACAATGACAAAGTGAAATTTGTGGGTAAAGTTGAGGCTCCACCATTGACCCTGTCTCAGTGTCCAATCAAGAGCTGAGGTGGGTGATACCTCTCTTCCCTCTCTCTTGCCTGGATTGTTGGAATGGTCTAACTGGTTCCCTGGCATCTTTTCTTTCTCTTTTTAAAACATTTTTATTTAAGAAAACAAGCAATACACTTAGAACCACCAAAAATGGAGATCTTAGTTAGCTTAATTATAGGCATATTTAAATAAAGCATTCAAATAATCATTGTAAAACCTGCGTTTGCACAGTAAGTTTCACAACCAACTTAAAATTAAGGCAACAAGGAAAAAATCTACAAATTCAGATAGCTGAGTTTCTTAAATTTTAAATATTAAACACTAACTTAAATACCATTTGACCAGCTTTCAAAACTTTAAATGTTCTCAAAATATCAAGAAGTTATTCCAAATATCTACATTGATAAAGTATTGACCTACGTTACTAAACATTTTCCTGATTTTAGGAAAATATGAAGATACAAATGTTTTTGCAATTAACATACGAAAATCATAACTACCTAAAATGGATACCTTAGTTAACTTATCCATAGGCAAATGTATTAGTTAGGGTTCTCTAGAGAAACAGAATCAACAGGAAACACTCGCAAATATAAAATTTATAAAAGTGTCTTACGTAACCGTGGGAACGCAGAGTCCAAAATCCGCATGGCAGGCTGTGAAGCTGACGATTCTGATGGAGGGTCTGGATGAACTCCACAGGAAAGGCTCGCCAGCAGAAGCAGGAAGAGAGCCTGTCTCTTCTGAATCCTCCTTAAAAGGCTTCTGGTGATTAGATTAAGCATCACTCATTGCAGAAGGCACGCCCCTTGGCTGATTACAAATGGAATCAGCTGTGGATGCAGCTGATGTGATCATGATTTAATACTATGAAATGTCCTCATCACAACAGACAGGCCAGCACTTGCGCAACCAGACAAACGAGAACCATCACTTGGCCAAGTCGATACACGAACCTGACCATGATAGCATATTTAAATAAAATATCTAAATAATCATTGTAAGGCCTGTTTGTACAATATATTTTATAAACCAATTTAAAATTAAAACAAGGAAGAACAAAATCTATACCCAGAAGAGTTGAAGGCAGTAACACAAACAGAAGTTTGCACACTGATAGTGGCACTATTCACAATTACCAAGGGATGGAAACAATCCAGGTGGCCATCAATAGATGAGTGGATAAACAAAATGTGCTGTATACATACGACAGAATATTATGCAGCAGTTAGACAAAATGATGTCCTAAAACATATGGCAAAATGGATGAAACATGAAGACATAATGCTGAATAAAACAGATTAGACACAAAAGGAGAGATACTGTATGATTTCATTATTATGACTCTGGTAAAGCCTCCAGTGTTTGGGAGCAGCTAGAAGGAAAAATGTGAGACGAGGGAATGGTAGCCTGTGACAAACTCTGGGACCTGTTTTCTAGCTGCTCGTTGAAGTGTGCTTTGAAAAGTACCACTTTTTTCTTTCTTTGCTTTGTATAAATGTGCTATATTTTACAACAAAAAAAGGTAAAAAAAAATACAAAAACAAAATCCTATAGGCAACTATAGTAGTATTGGATAAGATAAATTCCTGAAATTAAAAATTTGAAGATATTTAGTAACATAGGTCACTACTATAGCAAAGTTGATATTTGTAATAACTTTCTACTTGATATTTTGAGAACGTACACAGTTTTGATAGTTAATCAAATGGTATTTAAAATAGTATTTAATATTAAGAATCTTAGAAACTCTGATGTCTGTATCTGTAGATTTTTTCCTTCCCTCCATCTTCTCTTGTCCCAACAGTCTAGTCCCAATACAGCAGCCAGAATGATGCAGCTCAGTTATATCCCTCCACATGGCTTCCCCTGTGTGATATACTGTCAGCATTCACTAGTTTTCAATGCCCCTCCTTTGGGAGGATCAAACATTCCCACCCTGTTGAAGTCAGATGTGGTATGTGGTTTGCTTTGGCCATGAGCTGGAATGACATGAGTCTCTTCCAGGAAGAAGTGCATGCTCTCCCATGCTCCAAGAAGACACTGTTCAACTAGTGACATAGAATGGACATGCAATGAGCAAGATTAAGTCAGAGTTGTTTTAAGTCACTGAAATTGTTGGGATATTTTCAACTGCAGCAGTATATAAGTCTAGCCTGACTTACAGAAAATCCATATTTTAATCCTGATCCATCTCGTGGAGGCAACAGTTTCTTTTAATCCTTATTCAGCACTATAGGTTGGAAACTTGATTAGATTATCTCCATAAAGATGTGACACACCGAACAGTGGGTATTAACCTTTCCTTAGAGGGAGATGTGACTCCACCCATTCATATGGGTCTTGATTAGTTTACCAGAATCCTTTAAAAGAGGGTACGTTTTGGAAAAAGTTTCAGAGACATGAGAACCACACGAGCTCACGCAGCCAGAGACCTTTGGAGAGGAAGAAGAAAAACGCCCTCAGGGGAGCTTCATGAAGCAAGAAGCCTGGAGCGAAAGCTAGCAGACATTGCCATGTTCGCCATGTGCCCTTTCAGTTGTAAGAGAAACACTGAACATCATCAGCCTTCATGAACCAAGTATCTTTCCCTGGATGCCTTAGATTGGATATTTTTATAGACTTGCTTTAATTGGGATATTTTCACAGACTTAGAATTGTAAACTAGCAACTTAATAAATTCTCCCTTTTAAAAGCTGTTGCATTTCTGGTATATCTCATTCTGGCAACTTGCAAACTAGAACACCCTCTGAGACTACCTCACCCAGCTCTCATGTTCCCTCTGCCCCAGCCACCCCAGCTGCTCACTATTCTCAAACAGTTCTGGCCCTTTCCCATCTCAGAGTCCATACACTTGCCGGATAGGCCTCAAATGCTCCATCCTTGCATAGCCGCCCGGTGTTACACAAGTTTAATCTTCTCACTGAAACCTTTATTCAAAGAATGGCTTCTCAGCATGGCTTTCCTTGACCATCATCCTTAAAACTACAACTCCCCAATACCCTCTTCCACCTTTTCTATTTTATTTTTCACTATAGCATTTTCTACCACCTTGATACATTATCTCTCACTCTTTTTTGTTATTGTTTTTAACTTCAAATGTACTCAGATGAATGTTAGCTCCACAAGAACAGGGATTTACCTTTTCATTCCAAAATTGTGTGCAAAATCGTGTGGGAATGGGTATTTTTCTAATGAAAGAGTCTATAGCTATCATTGCATTCTCAAATGGGTTTCTTAGGAAGAGGAACCCATGATCCCCACCACTACCACAACTCCTTACCATTCTCTCCTGATATGGGGAAAGGCAGTCATTTGGGGAGCCCTTTTTGTATTTTTTGTCCATGAGGAAGAAAACTTTGGGGATAGAAGACAAGGAAGAAAAGGAACTTAAATGTACTGAGTGCTTCCAATGCATCAAACATTATGCCAGATATTTTTGCATGTGTTGCTTCACTTAAGCCTGATGACAAGCTCATGGAGATGTCTGGTAGTGTTCCCGTGTCTTAGGGCCCCACACTGCCTCTTTTGAAATGCAACCACTTCTTGGAGCAACAGGGTACTGAGCCTGGCCAGCCATTTGCTCCTCATTGAGAATGGATTTACTGGACAGAGGCTTTGGTACAAACAGATCTGGTCTGGATCCAGCTGTGTGAATTTGTGCTTTTGCTGGCTAAGAATAAAAACACTAGCTCCACTGTTTGCAGGCAATTTTGTGCCAAGGACAAATGTTATTTTACTTAATCCTAACAAACCCCTCTGAAGTAGGCATTTTTAACTTCAGTTTACAAATTAGAACACTGAGAATCAGGGAGGTTAAGGGACTTGTCCAAGTGGATGCAGAGCTTAGATGCAGAGCAGATGTGTAAAGCCAGCAAGCTCTGCACAGTGCAAAACCAGAGGCAACACAAGAGCAGAGAAGGATTCAAAGAGTTTATTATGGAGGAAGGGTGACAGGAAAAGGAAGTGATGGGATTTCCAGGAACAGCAAGAAGCGGTGATGGGCCAGAGGCATGAGGCCAGGCGGAAGCAGAATTTTCTCACAGACAGGCAAAATTCTAGAGCTAGGGAGGCATTGCCCAAGAAGGCCTGGAATTAATGTCAAATTCAATACCTCTCTGGTCAGATTCAGGCCCAAACTTCACCTCACACGGGTCCTGGAATGACTTCCAGACCCCTAGGGACTCTCTTGATGTCCTGCCTAACCTAACACCTCAAATTGGGTCCAAAATTTGAAGAGGTATCTGGGGATAAGTTTTACAGTTGAAAAGGATGAGGCTCAGAGTGGGTAAGCGACTGGCCCATAATCACACAGGAAGGAGTACAGCTGGGATTCTCCCCTCCCAGTTTTCTCTCTTAGGGTCTGTCTATTCCACTACTTTCCTCAGTGGTGAGAGGTTTTTAACACAGGAAGACATTATTGGTAGAAGTTGGTTTTCTTTCCTTGGAAATCTTAAGAAACAGGAAAGATCTTGTGAAGATCATTGAATTGTGGTCTTTCCTGTAGCTAGAAGTTCCAATAAGACCTGGAACTCTGGATTGTCTTTAATGACCTAATAATTAAAGACTGCCATTGTCCCAACTTTGCTGAGATATCCCCATTTTTCTCTTCCTTAAAGTCACAGACTGCCAGGGGCTTCAGAAATCCCTCCTCCCCTTATATTACAGAGGCATAGAGTAGGCGAGACTTGCAAGATTTGCTCAGTATTCCTCACAGGGTTCTAGCATAGCCAGGACTTCTGCCTTAGTGCAGTAAATAAAAATCTCACAGCAGAAGATCAGCCTTTGTCAGTAAGAAGGCGAAGGCAGGGCTGAGCTATGGGGGCTGAGAGTTCCCAGCCTGCCTCGAGAGGAGCACCTGGGGTGCAGGAAGAAGCCCAGGGCTGGACACTCAGGTTACCGCCCACTCGTCTCAGCCTCCTCACTGCTCCTCAGACACTTGGCAGAAAGTCATTTTATGGAGTTTACAGGAGCTCCAGGGCTCCTATGAGTGGAGGTGGAGGAGATTCTAGGAGAGGATACCTATAAAGGCTCTTTTGGTCGGTCTCAAAAAACTTTAACTTTCCTGATTTCAGTTCCCAAAGAGATTAAAAATGACAAAATCTTTAGAAGTCAAGAGTTCCTAGAGACCATCTACCCCCACCCCCACCCCACTTTGTTTTACTTAGGGGAAGCCAAAGCGCACAGGAAAGAATTGCCCAAGGACACACAACCAGAAAGGAACTCAGTTGAGGCTCCTTTTCCTACCACACTGGGCTTCTCCTGAAAAATAGTCCTGCCACTGTGATGGTAACACAACATCTCCAGGAAGTGTTCAGGCATCGTGCTGTGCTGGAGTACTCCCCGACCCCCACATCTAGCCATCTGTAACCACAGATATCTAGTACCAAATTTAGGTAAAAACATGCATCTTTACTAAGACAGGTAATAAAAAGAAAATAAATCCTGAATTTAAACATTGGTTTTCTTTTAAGCAAATGTTAAGCTTTAAAATACAATTAGATCGGTGCCTGCCCATGCAAAACAAACAAACAAAAACAATTAGGGTTCATTCTTTCCATCTTTCTAGTGTTAATTTTACTAATAACTCTCTCCTTCCTTAACTTCACTTGCTGGCTCTTTTTATCCACTGAGTAAATTTACATCAAAAACTCTCTTATTGCACCTTGTACTTTAGCTTCACATTTGCTTCTTTTTCAACCCAGAGACCTGATTGGCAGCATCCAAGAGATTCGGAAAGGCAGGGGTACGTTTGCTTTTCTCTGCCTCTAATAAGCTAAAATGTCTGTGCTTTTTCTCTTCAGCTGCCAACTCCAAGCACATGCCTTTCTTTCTCTAATGAAAGTAAAAAGCATCCTGCAGGAAGCACTGTCTCCCACTTTGCTCCTGATCAGGTTGCAGACCTGTGTTAAGGACAAAGCTTCCTGATTCTGTGTCCTCAGGGGACGAGCAGGCCTGGGGCCTGCTTCTTAGCTACTGGATTGGCTAAACAGGCCTCTTCTCTTTTCTCTCCCCATGATAAAAGACTTCAATGATCTCTCTCTTCTTGGGAGATTTCTTTTTTCTTTTGTGAAAAACACTATCTGGTTTCTTCCCATCCCCATCGGTCTGTTCACATAGAAACCAACTGTTACCCTCTCAGTCTAGGACACAAAGGATAATCGAGTTCATTTAGGACTTCGGTTAAAGTTAGGTATAGCTGACTCCCAGAAAGAGATGGCCCTCTGCTTGTGATGGCCCCAGAGGTGATGGATCTGTCCTGTACACCAGAGCCCAGCATTTCCTGCTCAGTTTCCTCATTAACAAAAAAGCAAAACTTCTTACTAAGACAATCGCTCCACTCCATCAAACCACATAAAATGATGAATTGCCTTGTGCAAAGATACAGGGAGTTCCCATACCCCTAATCGTTAGCAGCGGTCAGCCCCACCCTTAATTACCCCAGTGGAGTGGCCATCCCTGAGAATTACTCTTGGGTTTTAGACCAAGATGGTACAAAGATCACTTCCAACATTTGATCTCAACTCCCTGGCTGCTCATTGCATTTCTACACCTTAGCCACCAGCAGATAAATAAAGGAAAATGCGTACAATTCCCTGTTCTCTCCCTTCTCCTGGCTGTCTTGCATCTTCACCTGAAACTGCCATGGAGAGAAACACATGAAACATGTGGACCGGGTCCTCCAGTTAGAATGTGGTCTTAGCTTCCCTCCAATTCTCTGCTCCCTTTATTCTTTTTGTGGAGCCATTTCCACTTTTCCCATCAGATATCTGTTCCCGGGCTACCCATAGGGTCCCCTGTCCAGCCGACTCCAGCTCGCACTCCTGCTTCAGCTACAAATGACTTCTGTTTAGATGTAGCATTTAAACATTACGCTTTTAATCAGAATTTGCAAAGATTTTAAACAGAGACGTAAACTGTTACACTGCATCGTCTTAGCTTGAACCTGCCTACAATTCTGAGGCCTTTCGAGGCTGCTCCGAACAACTGGCAAGAAGGGAGAAAGAGGGAGAGTTCTTTAAGCAGCAGGAAAAAATATGAGAAAGGCAAATTAAATCGGTTCCGTTACAGTTAACATAGATGAATGTGCACGCGGCCACCTGAAATTGTTCTGTGCGTGAAATGCTGGAAGAAAGAGGGACATCACAATGGCTTTCCTGGGCCAGCAAAGACTGACCAGGTGGAGCTTCGTGGGGCAAAGCCTCTGAGGGCAGCAACTTCAGATGCTGAGAAGTTACTGCAATTGGACCACTTATTCAGTAAATATGTATTAAGCACTTACTATGTGCCACACACCATTCTAGGAACTGAGGATGTAGCAATAAACAAAAGCAACAAAAAATTCTGCCTTCACAGTGCTTACATTTCTTGGAAGGAGAAACAACTACAATTATTGTAGTTGTTTACAACTACTATATATATATATACATATTGTGTGTGTGTGTTTATATATACATATTGTGTATATATATGTATATATTTGTCTTTAATGACCTAATAATTAAAGACTGCCATTGCCCCAACTTTGCTGAGATCTCCCCATTTTTCTCTTCCTTAGAGTCACAGACGGCCAGGGGCTTCAGAAATCCCTCCTCCCCTCATATTACAGAGGCATAGAGTAGGCGAGACTTTAATTAGGTCATTAAAGACAATATATATATATATATATACACAAATAACCCAACAAACAAGTCTTTAATTTATGTGTTAGGAAACGATGAGCTCTAAGGAGAAAAGCAAAGCAGGGAAGAGTGACAGGAAGGGGAGTAGGACTGTTTGCAGTTTTTAGTTGGGTGGTCAAGGAGGACTTCACTGAGGAGGTGAGGGAGCCAACTCAGAAGATATCTGGAGAAAAGTGTTCCAGGAAGAGGGAGCAGCCAAGAAGAAGGTCCTTGGCAGAAAGCCCAAAATGGTGGCAGATGCTTCTGGTATCATCCTTCAAGTGTTCAATTCTCCAGACTAACTATCCTAAAGCCTAAAGGCATAAGTAGGCTGAAAGTGAAAAGATGGGGAAAAAATATATACCATGCAAGCAGTAACCAAAAGAGAGTTGGGGTGTGGTATACGGATATCAGCTAAAATATACTTTAAATCAAAATCTATTAAAAGGAAAGAAGACTGTCATTATATAACTGATAAAGGGGTCAATTCAACAAGAAGGCATAACAATTATAAATATATATGAACCTAACAGCAGAGCCTCAAAATATATGAACTAAGTACTGCCAGACTTGAGGGGAGAAATAGATGGTTTTACATTAATAGTAGGAAACATTAATACATCACTTTCAATAATGGGTAGAACATCTAGATAGAAGATTAATAAGGAAATATAAGACTTGAACAATACCTAAAACAACTAGAACTAACAGACATATATAGAACACCTCACCCAAATACAACAGACTACACATTCTTCTCCAGCTCACAAGGATAATTCTCCAAGATAGAACATATCTTAGGTCATAAAAGAAGTCTCAATGAATGCAAAAATACTGAAATCATACAATGTATCTTCTCCAACCACAAAGGAATGATGTTAGAAATCAATAACAGAGGGAGAAATGGGAAATTCACAAATTTGTGGAAATTACACAATGTACTCTTAAGCAATCAATGGGTCAAATAAGAAATCACAAAGGAAATTAGGAAATACCTGAGATGAATGAAAACAATAATGTACTAAACCAAAACTTAGGGGATGCAGCAAAGGCAGTGCTGAGAGAGAAATTTAAGCTCTAAATGCTTACATTAAAAAGAAGAAAGATTTCAAACCAGAGACCTAATCTTAAAACTGCAAGAACTGCAAAAAGAAGAGCAAACTAAACCCAAAGCAAACAGAAGGAAGGGAATAACAAAGATTAGGGTGGAGACAAGAAATAGAGAACAACAACAACAACAAAAAATAGAGAACTGAACCATTATATTGATTTTTCTTTGTAGTCTCCAGTGTCTTAGAGAAGCTTGAAGGAAATATTTGAAATTGTGAAACTGCAACCCATATGATACTTTGAAATTTGTTCTATAACTATTTGTTAAAATATACTTTGAAATTTATCACTTTATGTATATATGGTATATTTCACCATAAAAAAATCTTCAAAAAAAATTAATAGACTCAAAAAAGCCAAAAGTTGGTTCTTTGAAAAGTTCAATAAAATTGACAGAGAGGACACAAATAATTAAAATAAAAAATGAAAAAGGGGTTATTACTACTGACCCCACTGAAATAAAAAGGGCTATAAGAGGATACTAGTAACGACACATTAGATAACCTAGATGAAATGGACACATTCATAAAAACACAAACTACCTACACTGACTCAAGAAGAAATAGAAGAAAGAAATAGACAAATAATGGGGAGACGGGAAAAGGGGTAAGAAAAATTGGGTAAACTGAAATACTAGTGGTCAATGAGAGGGAGGGGTAAAGGGTATGGGATGTAAGAGTTTTTTCTTTTTCTTTTTCTTTTTTTTCTGTAGTGATGCAAATGTTCTAAAAATGATCATGATGATGAATACACAAATATGCAGTGATATTGTGAGCCACTGATTGTATACAGTGGACTATGTGTGTGTGAAGATTTCTCAGTAAAGTTATTTTTTTTTAAAAAAAGAAATAGAAGATGTCAACAAACCAATAACTAGTAAAGAGATTTAATCAGTAATCAAAAACGTCCCAACAAAGAATCCCAGGATCAGATGGCTTCACAGGAGAATTTTATTCTTTCTTTCCAAGAAGAATTAATACTAATCTTCCTCAAACTCCTCCAAAAAACTGAAGATGAGGGAACACTTTCTAATTCATTTTATGAAGCCAACGTCACCCTAAGACTAAATCCAGACTTTTAAAATGACATTAAAAAAGAAAATTACAGATAAATATCTCTTACTAATATAGATGCAAAAATCTTCAACAAAATACTAGCAAGCTGAATCCAACAACACATTAAAAGAATTACACACAATGATTAAGTGAGATTTAGCCCAGGTATGCAAGGGTAACATAAGAAAATCAATTAATGCAATACATCACATTAACAGAATGAAAGAAAAAGCATATTATCTCAATTGACACAGAAAAGGCATTTGACAAAATCCAGCACCCTTTCTTGATAAAAATACTTAGAAAACTAGGAATAGAAAGAATATCCTCAACATGATAAAGGGCATATATGAAGACCCCAAAACAAATATCATACTCAATGGTGAAAGATTGGAAGCTTTCCCCCTAAGTTCAAGAATAAGACAAGGGTGCCCACTGTTATTTTACATTGTCCTGGAATTTCTAGTCAGAGAAATTAGGCAAGAAAAATAAGTAAAAGGCAACCAAATTGGAAAGGAAGAAGTAGAACTTGCCCTATTTGCAAATGACATGATCCTTTACACAGAAAATTCTGAAAAAGCACAATGAAGCTCCTAGAGATGGTAAGTGTATTCAGCAAAGTGGCAGAGTACAAGATCTATACCCCAAAGTCAGTGATGTTTCTATACCCAAGTAATGAACAATATGAAGAAGAAATCAAGGGAAAAAATCCATTTCAAATAGCAACTAAAAGAATCATATATCTAAGAATAAATCTAACCAAAGTAGTTATATCCAGAAAACTACAAAACATTGCTCAAAGGAATCAAAGACCAAAATAAATGGAAGAACATCCCATGTTCATAGATTGGAAGATATTGTTAGATTCAACACAATCTTAATCAAAATTCCAACAACCTTATTTGCAGAAATGGAAGAACTAATAATCAAATTTGTATGGAAGGGTAAGGTGCCCTGATGAAAGGAAAAATCAAGTTTGAGGAGGACTCAGACTTCCTGATTTTAAAACTTATTACAAAGCCACGTAATCATGGTCCCAACATAACAGAAGACATAAAGATGAATGGAATTCAACTAAGAGCCCAGAAATAAACCCTTACATTACAGTCAGTTGATTTTTTAAAAGAATCCAAGTACACTCAATATGAAAAAAAAAATAGTCGCTTCCACAAATGATGCTGGGAAAACTAGATAACCATTTGCAGAAGTATGAAGGTGAACTACCTCACACAATATACAAAAATTAACTCAAAATGGATCAAAGGCCTGAATATTAGAACCAAAATTATAAAACTCCTAGAAGAAACATGGAAACATCTTCAGGACTCTGTGCTAGGCAATGATTTCTTAGGCTTTATATCAAAAGCATAAGCAACAACAACAAAAACAAACAAATGGGACTTCATTAAACTGTAAAAATTTTATTCATCAAAGGACTTTATCAAGGAAGTAAAAAATCAGACTACAGAATGGGAGAAAATATTTGAACTATATATCTGATAAAGTTTAATATCCAAAATATATAAAGAACTCCTATAACTCAGCAAAAAGAAGTCAAACCATCCATTTAAAAATGGACAAAAGACTTGAATAGATATTTTCCAAAGGAGATATACAAACGGCCAATAAGCATATGAAAATATGCTCAACATCATTAGCCACTAGGGAAATGCAAAACAAACCACAATAAGATACTATTTCACAGCCCCTATAATAACTGCAATAAAAATATTGAAAATAATTAGTGCTGGTGAGGACTTGAAAAAATAGGAACCCTATTTGATGGGAATGTGAAATGGTACAGTCACTATGGAAAAGCTTGGTAGTTCCTTGGAAAGTTAAGTAAAAAGTTACCACATGACCTGCCAATCACTTGTAGGTACATACCCAAAAGAACTGAATGCAGGGACTCTACCAAATATTTGCACACTGTTGTTCATAGTAGCATTATTCACAATTACCAAAAGTTGGAAGCAACCCAAGTATCCATCAATAGATAAACAGACATACAAAATGTGTTTTGGCATACAATGGAAAATTATTCAGCTGTGAAAAGGAAAGAAGTTCTGATATATGATACAACATGGATGAATCTCAAAGACATCATGTTGAGTGAAATAAGTAAGATGAGAACATTGTATGATCTCACATATATGAAATAATTAGAATATGCAAATTCATAAAGTCAGAAACTGTTTACCAGGCCCAGGTGGGGGTGGGGAATAGGGAATTAACACTTAAGTTTCTGTTTGGGGTGACGGAAAACTTTGGGTAATGGATGATCGCTTTGTATAAATTCCTTAACCTTTCTGGACTTCAGTTCCATCATCTGTAAAAGGGAACAATAAAAGTACAATGTTTATTGGTAATACAACATCGTGAATGTAATTAACACCACTGAATCGCATAATTAAAAATGGATAAAATGTGAACTTTTGTGTTGTATATATGTTATCAGAATAAAAAGAAAAAAAAACCCATGGAACTGTACAACACAAGGAGAAAACCCTAACATAAACTATGAACTATAGTTAATAGTATAAGTATTATAATATTGTTTCATCAATTGTAACAAAGCTACCACACCAGTGCAAATTTTTAATAATAGGAAAAACTCTATGTGTTTGGGGGTATATGGGAACTCTGTACTATCTGCATGATTCTTCTGTAAACCTACAGTAGACAGATATAGGGTGAGATTATTTATAAGTGGTAGATAGATAGCTGATTAGATGGATGGATGGATGGATGGATGGATGGATGGATGGATGGATGGATGGATGGATGGATGGATGAATGGATGGGCGGACGGACGGACAGACAGATAGATAGATAGGTAGATAGATAGAGTCAAGAAGCAGAAATGTCACCTTCTGATCTAGTGTGTATAACTGTATCTGGGGTATATACCAGTACACCAGCTGGAGTCCACGAGTTCTGTCTATGCCCAACATGGCATGGTGCATGTTAACCTCTACTCCTTCCCCCTTGTTAGTGACTCTTTCTTGCAGAATCCATACACGTCTCTTCAAAACTCAGCCACCTTGGGTTCGATTCCCAGACCATGCACCCAAAAATAAATAAATAAATAAACCTCAACCACTGTCATCCTTTCTTAAGGGCACAGGCTTTGGAACCAGACTGCCTAGATGAGATCCCATCTCCATCATTTAGAAACCTTGAGGTTTTGTATAAGTTACCTAACCTTTCTGGGTATCAGTTCCAACATCTGTAAAAGGGAATCATATAAGTACAACGTTTATTGGGCTATTATGAGAGTTTAATGAGCTAATCTATGTCAATTTCTTAGACTCACATCTGGCACACTTTTGGATGAGCTCCCCAAAGTCTCAACTACCATTGTTAGCATATACATCACCACCTCCCCCATCTCCCATGCTCCAGCAAATACACCATAAGCTCGAGGCACCCAGAACCGCTCACCATCTTCTCACCCCATGCTCTCTTAGGTCTCTATCCACTGGCATCTGTGAAAACACTGTCTAGAAATGCCTCCCAACGTCCTTCTTCTGGTGAGCTCCTACTCATCTATCGATATCCAGATCAAATGTACCCTCCTCTGTGATACCTCAAAGAATTAGCTACTCCCTCCTCTATGAGTCCCCAAAGCCCTGTACATGCATCTATCAAAAAATTTAAAATGTGGTGCACCAGACCACAAACACCTAAAGTTTAGGGGCCATGTCTGATGTGTCTTTGTAAACCCATTCTCAACACAGTATTTGGCACATGGCAGGTGCCTGACAAATGGTGGTTGCATGATGGCAGGGGAAAGTGGTGATCACAGCCCTCTATGTAGGATCACTCTTCAGTAGGGGCATAAACAAAAAAGGTAGACTCAGGTACTGGGTGGGTGTAGCAAATTCCCTACTCCTCATTTCCTGCCAACCTTTAGACAGAAGAATCAGAAATCCCAAAAGGTAAGGACAGTGGATAGAGTTACTAACTCTTGAACCATCCCCCAAGCCTGTTCCCCATATAGTCTCCTCCATCTCAACATACCCAAGCCAAGAACTACTGTCACTCCCCATCTTTCACTGCCCTCATTTAATCCTTCACCAAGTCTTGATTCTATCTCCAGGATAGATCTGAAATCTGTCCACTTTACATCATTTTCCAAACACTCTTAGTTCCCATAATCTCACAGTCTGATAGCAGCCTCTAACCCATGTTCCTAGCTCAGTTCTTGCTCTCCTTTCCACACAGCAGGAAAGGGGACCTTTTTCAAAAGAAATGTGATCATATAACGTTCCCACTGTATTTAGTCTAAAATCCAATATCTTTGCCAGGCTTACCAGGCCCACCTGATCAGGCCCCTGCCTTCCTCTCCATCCTTCTCCTACTGTTCTCTCCCTCCCTCTCACTGCCAAGTGTGAGCCATGCTGGGTCCTTTTACTTTCTGAAATAAGTCAGGCTTCTTCTACCTTGGGGCCTTTGAACATTCTGTTCCCCAAACCTAGAAAATGGTTTCCACTCTTCATATGGTGAGCTCCTTCTCATCCTTTACACTCAGCCTAAATGCCAGCTTTCTGGAGCTGGAGTTCTCTCCACCCCTTCACCCACCCCCTTTCCAGGTATTCCTAGTCTCAGTGCCATGTTTGTTCACTTCAAAGTACTTACCACAGCACCCTGTATAATTGTTTTTGTTCTGTTTCTCCAGAGAGAATGGAAGATTCATGAGGGCAAGGACTATGTCTGTCATGTTCCCTCTCCCTTCAGCTTATAGCACCTGGCACAATGTAGCTGTTTAATCATCTTTGTTGAATGCAAGACTTCAGCAAATGTCCATAATATGGCAGGTGTCGTGGTCAGGTTCATGTGTCAACTTGGCCATGTGGTGGTGCCCAGTTGTCTGGTTGGGCAAGTACTGGCCTGTGTTGCTATGAGGACATTTCATGGACTTAAATCATGACCACGTTGGCAGCATCCACAGATGATTGCGTTTGCAATGAGTGATGCTTAATCTAATCACCAGAAGCCTTTTAAGGAGGACTCAGAAGAGACAGTCACTCTTCCTGCTTCAGCCAGCCAGCCTCTCCTGAGAGTTCACTGAGGACTTCATCGGAGCTGCCAGCTTGTGGCCTGCCTACAGACCTTGGACTCCACATCCCCAAGGTTATGTGAGATACTTCTATAAATTTTATATTTTCAGATATCTCCTGCTGATTCTGTTTCTCTAGAGAACTCTAGCTAATACTCCAGGCAATTGGTTGTATAGGCATATGTGTATTTCATTAAACTTTTACAACAATCTGAGATGTAATTTATTATTCCCATTTTATAGATGAGGAAACCCAGTTAAGGAATTAACTTACCCAAGGTCATAAAATCAATGAATGTTGGAGGTAGAATCTACACTCACATCTGTCTGACTTTTCCCACTACACTAGACTGTTTTTCAAAACCTGTCACTTGCCCATAATATGAGCAAAGCTTTCAGCAGATACAAAATTCACCATTGTAAATGACATGATATAATAATATGCTCCCTTTATACCTTTAGTTTATCTTTATTTAAATGTTCAAGATACCAGGTTTAAGGGAAATGCTGTTAAAATGCCCAAATGACTCTAACATAATATTTGTGTTGTATATAAATATATTTTTTTCACTTGAGTCTGTATTTATGGAATACTAGATTTATGTATTTATGGAGCATGAATCTCTCTTGTAGGCTAAATGTACTGCTAACCTAGTGATAACAAAGAGGCGTAGAAGCTGGAGAAGAAGCAGGAGTGGGAGGAGCTAGCATCAGGCCAAAAGCAGGAGTGGGAGGAGCTAGCATCAGGCCAAAAGCAGGAGTGGGAGGAGCTAGCATCAGGCCA
>PVIY010032053.1:0-29340 GCA_004026745.1 Myrmecophaga tridactyla
CAGGTGGGGAGGGATGTGTGGGCGGGGGAGGGGCTGCAGGCTGGGAAGGAGTCTGGGGGTGGTGGTTGTGTGGAGGCTGGGCACGGGGAGGGGAGGGGGCTGCCGGGTGGGGGTGGGTGTGTGTGGCGAGATGGGGGGTGGGCGCAGGCGTGACTGTCCTGACTTTCTTCGGGAACCTTCACAGGCCACAAAGCCGAGTGTGCACAGGACGTGGCGTCTTACACGCGCGCTGGGCAGCGTGCACACACGGAGACCTCGAACGGCGGTCTGGGGCCAGTCGTGGCCGTGTTTATTCTTAGCACCTTCATTACATTATGCAATTATGCTGACTTTGTGATCAGAAATGTCAATAAAGCTCATGTCTTTTAAGCTTTTCCAATGCGGTGAAATCCTGACGGTAAGCGCAAGCCTAGAGTGCAGCCCCCGTCGCTCCCCCAAGGGTTGGCGGTCACAGATGGGGTCTGGGGGGGTCCCCGGGAAGCCCACCTCCCCACCTTCCGGCTTGTTGATGAGCGGGTGGGAACCTCAGGAGCTCCGGACCCGGAAGCGAGGCTGGAACCGGGAAGGCCCGTCGGACTCACCCCGGGCCCCGTCCCCCTGCTCCCGCCTCCTCCCCCCGCCGCGGCCTCCAGCCTGCCCCCATCCCGAGGCTTCTCAGTCACCTCCAGAGGCCGCCGGGAGGGGCAGGCGGAGCGCTGGGGGGGGGGGCGAGAGCACGCCTCCTTCCCGCCCCGTGCCCACCCCCCGCCCACCCCCCGCCCCGCCCCGCCGCACTCACTCCTGCCTGAGCTGGGGATGCGCAGACGGACCGGCCCCCTAGGCGCGCTCTCAGGTCCAGCGCAGACCCGCGTTTGGGGAGACCCCGCGGTGGCCTATGGAAGCCCCCGTTTCTGTAAATTCACACTGAGGTCTCAAGGCTCAACCAGACCCTGACACACGTACTAGGCAAGTGGTCACCAGGCGAAGGGTCACAGCCCGGGACTGGGTCAAGCAGGGTCGGGCAGCAGAGAGAACAGGGGCTCTGCGGTGCAGCCTGGAGCCCGGTGGGGGTCCCTGCTGGCCTGGGGCCGGCTACGGATGGACATCGCAGAGGGACACGGGGGCCGGGGTGAGCGGGGGGGCCCAAGACAGATGGGCCCAGAGCTGGGAGGGGGACACAACACACACCTCAGCCCCCCCACACACAAGCCACCTGAGACACGCATACAATACACATGCAGAACCCCACACATGCACATAACACACCGACCTGACACACGCACACGTGCGAGTCGCTTGGCTTCATCATCAACGGGGAAAGGGGACACAGCAGCGCCGGGATCTGCTCAGGGTCCTGGGGAGCAGCGCGGTGGATGGGACGTGAAACACAGGGAGCCCCGAAACCCAAACGGGGTGTGCTGAAACAAATCCGGTTCCCACAAGACATCCTGAATAAATGGCTTCACGTCATCATAAAAGCAGCTGTCTTCTGTAAAGTAACCCACGGATGCAAAGGAATAACAAAATCCCTCCTTGACCATGCTGCAGAATTGGGCCAAAAATATGGAGTCTCGAACAGTCCTCAGCTGCTGCGTTGCCTCTTCCCCTCCTGCCCCTTCCCCCTCCACAACCCAGCAGCCAGAGTGACAGCGGCTGTGTCACATCCGGCTCAGAGGCAGAGGCTGGAGCCCTTGGGGTGCTGGCCCCTCGGCTGGCCTGTGCCCCCCACCCCGCTGCAGCCTCACTGGCCCCTAGGCTGGCCTCTCCCCATTCCCAGTGTAGCGCCTGCCCCCGTCTCCCGGCCTCTGCTCCCCCAGGGCTGCCCCTGCCCTCCTTCTTCAAGTCCCCTGGCTGGAGAAGGGCAAGGTGGCTGGGCCCACAGAGGGGGAGGCTCAGGGGAGGGCTCTTGGGCGCAGCCAGCTCTGCCTCTAGGCGCTGACGGTTAGTGGATGTCACCTAGGGGGCAGAGGACTCGAGCCTGAGGCCACCAATGCAGAGCTTCAGCTGGGGGAGCCGGCCAAAGAAACAGGGGAAATGGGGCGCGGAGGCGGGGGGGGGGCAGCTGCACCCCGCGGGGTCTGGGAGGCCCCTGGGGTGGAGGAGGAAAGGGGCATGTGGCCTTCAGAGGCCTTGAAGTTCCCACCCATTGACAAGTGGACAAGCCCCTCAATGCTCTGTAGAGCCCCCAGAGCCGGAGCTGACTCAGAACAGTCCTCGAGGGCAAACTGCGGGGACCAGGGGTGCAGGCAGGGTGAGGCTGAGACCCACGGGGATGGCGTGCGCCCAAACCGGCCACCTGCAGCCAGCTCCTGGCCCAGGCCTCTGCGGGACAAGGTGCATTTTCTGCGTTCTGCCCTGAGCTCTCACCTGCAGGCTAGGGTCCCTCCATCAGCCATGGACTGCAAGGCCACCCTGGGGGCATCCCCAGGCCTTGTCCTCTGGCCAACTCAGCAGGTGAGTCCCAGGCAGTGTGGCCGGACATGGCCTGAGCAAACAGCTCAGAAGCCCGCAAGGCTGCTCCCTCCCTGGGGCCTGAGGGTCATGGGCCGGCTGGGAGTGAACTGGCTCTTGATATCCCAGGGGACCAGGAACAGTGCAGAAGACATTTAAATAGGCGACCCCCGGGGAGGAGGGGCCTGTGTGCAGGAACCCAATCCCCCCTTGACCCTCCCAAGCCGAGGCTCACACGGGCAGAGGGTCTGAAGGGGCCCTCCCCGACCTGCCCACCCCACCCAGGGCCCCAGGCTCAGGCTGGCCTCATTCCACATCTAGACCCAGCTCCCGCCTCTGGGGACTGCCAGCTGCCCAGGCCCAGGGCCCCAGCCTGAGCTGCAGTGGACCTTAAAACACCACAATCCAGGGGAGGAGGAGTGGAGGAGCAAAGGTTCTGTGGCTCTCCTGTGGCCGGGGACCAGGCGGGAACTAAAGTCCACGACAAAAGGCAGATCCAACCTGCCACCCTTGGACGGGCGGAGCTCACAGGCGAGCCCCCACCCCACCCTGTCCTCACCAAATATGCAAAGACCCCCACGGTCAACCGGGCGTCCCAGCGGCCCTACTTAAACCACCTGCTGACATACCAGCAAGAGCAAGGGGTATTAAACTTCATTACAAAACCCACGCTCACTGGACACACTTCCAACCATCCAGACACGAGCAACCAGCAGATGCATCTTGGCAGCCACGTGGCTGGGTTTCCCTGATGCTTCTTAAAGCGTCGCTTTTACTCTCATGGGAGCACCTGGGGGTTGTACACAGAGGGTCCGCAGACTTGCACGCCGGGCAGGGGCCTGCTGTGCGCTCCTTCCACTGATGCGGACCCTGTGCACATTTGGCTTTTTGCACACTCACCCGTGCTCCTTAGCCGGCTTCCCTGGGGGAAGCATGTGGACCAGGCTGAGCTCACTTTTGGCGTCCCTCCAGGAAGTTTGCGCCAGGCCTGAGCAGCCATACCGCCGGGCGCTGCGCACTGGCCGTGCCTCCAGGCACCACCATCATCCTCATAGCACCTCTGGCCGTCCTGCGGGGAGCTCCCCTCTGTCTTCCCTTCTGTCGGGTGGGCCTGCTGCAGGGTGACTGGGGCGGGGCGGGGTTTGCACTTGGTGCCCAGGACTGCCAGGCCCTCTCCTGGTCAGGGGAAGGGGCTACACAGGCTCAATTCCTCAACGCAGGGGCGCTGCCTCCTCTCCATGCTGTGTCCCTCCTTGGTCTCCAGCGGGGAGGGACAACGGAACAACGCCTTGTTTCCTTGTCATACTTTCCTGGTTTTCATTTGCACACATACAGCCTGCAAGCACACGGTGCAAGAAAGGATCCGCCTTTATTTTTTCCAATAGGAAAATTGCTTTCTTTCCATACTTTCTACTGAATAAACTGCCTTTTATCAAGTCCATTTCTGGCCTTCGACTCCGGTTACCTACCCTCAATTAGTCCTTAAGTCAACCCTTTCAGGGATTTCAGTGAAGGGACAGCTCGAAAACCTCTTCAGCTGAAATACTCTCTGGACTCTCCAGGCAGGTCGGGTTAGAGGTCACACCTGTGGGTTGTCACAAACGCACCCACAAGGCAGGATGTGGCCACGGGGCCACACGGGAATGGTGGGCGCCTGCCCGCCCATCCAGCTGCAGCTCAGGGGCTGCCACAATTCCTCAGAAGGCATCGCTGGGCTCCCAGAGGGTGTCCGGGCGCCAGGGAGCCCTGGAAAAGGAAGGACCCAGTGTGTGCACCTCGGGCCCTAGGAAGCAGGATCCTGGAGGCTGCTGGCTGTAGGAGGCCCAGCTGGGGGCCAGGGAGGCCTGGTCCACGTGGCAGGAACCCCAGGAGCCAGGAGGCAGCACCAGAGTCTGGGGCCCCGGCGGGGGCCCCCCGGGGTACAGCAGCTGCATGCCACTGTCAAGGGCAGACAGTGGTGGGCCGAGAGCCAGGCATGCATAGGGAGGTCCAGGGAAGGGGACGTTCAGCTGCGAGTCCTGCATTTGGCGTTTGTGTTTCATTCTGCGATTCTGAAACCAAGTTTTTATCTGCAGGGAAAGCAAGTTCAAATCAGGGGTAAGAACAGCCCCCCACCGCGCCCCACACGGCGCCGAGGGGCCTGACTCACCTGCACCTCGGAAAGCTGCATCTCCTTTGCCAGCTTCTTCCGCTCTTGGGGGCCCAGGTACTGGCGATGCTGGAAGGAACTCTCCAAGGTGCTGACCTGTGCCGCCGTGAAGGCCGTGCGGATGCGGGGCGCCCGCCCAGGGTCTGGCTCCTTGCCCAGGCCTGGAAGAGGGGGACCAGTCCACTCGGCTAAAAGCACCCCCCACCCACCTGGGACATGCCCTTGGCTGCAGAGCTGACATGCCGAGGAAAGGTTTTCAGGGTGGCCCTGGCGAACAGAGCAGAGGCAGCTTTGCTCCTCCCTTTTGCTGGCCACATCCTGTTATCCCAGCCCCTGCTGCACACCCCCCCCACTCAAGGATGGTGGGGCGCTCCAGGTAGAGCACTGGGGGAGAGGGGAAAGCGGGGGGCAGCAGTGGTCAGCACTGCACCGGCCACGAAGCAGAGCCTGTGCCTCCCCAGCTCACTGGGCCCCTTTAAGAAGCTGGAACTCCGGTGGCAGTGGGGTGGGGGTGGGGCGGCTGTCCAGGGCCTGGGGGACCCAGAGAGTCCAGGTGGGGAGGACTCATCTGTAGAGGTAAGCGGCCTGAGTCAAGCCGGCCAGCCACCGCCAGGGTCCCCGTGAGCCACTGTCCTGCCCCGGGCATGCGTTCGGCAAACCTGTTTTCTAATTTCTGAAACTAGGAGAAGGGGCAGGGCACTAAACCTTGAGGCCACCGTGATTC
Organism: Myrmecophaga tridactyla; assembly: GCA_004026745.1. NCBI lineage: Eukaryota > Metazoa > Chordata > Mammalia > Pilosa > Myrmecophagidae > Myrmecophaga > Myrmecophaga tridactyla. Next base: position 5,304 of record PVIY010032053.1, read on the forward strand.
CCAGGGAGGGAGACGACATGGCGAGGATTCCCACGTGGCCAGCGTTTAATGTAAATCTGATCAAAATGAAAACAGGTTGTTTTGGGAAGTTCTAAGGGCAATCTGAAAGCTTAAAGCAGACAAGCAGAGCAGATACAGTTTTCAGAGTGGGGGGTGGTGGTGAGGGGCAGGGAAAAGAACCAGCCTTCCTGAAGGGTTCTGATGCCGAGATAATGGCTGTTTTTTTTTCTGGTGGGGGGTGTTAGTAGTTGGGGAGAATAAGTTTAGAATTTCACCTCATTGAAGTATGACATTAATTTGGGTGGATTGTAAGATTCTTTCTTTTTAGTGAAAATTTACAGGTGCTATCATCACCAAGTAGGACTTTACACTTAAAAGCAGTAGATTGAGTGTACAAAGGGCCAAAAAGGCAAACAGTGAGAAAGTTCCATCGGCAGCTGACAAAGGCTCAGATAAAGGTGATGCTGCCATCAACCTCCCAGTGGCTGAACGGGCAGGAGGAAGGCACAGAACGGAAATGCAAAGAACCTGCATTTCCACAGGCATCCCGGCAGCCTCGCAAGGCTTTAACAAAGACTCAGCAAGGTTCCAGGGTGGCCGAAGGAGCCTGCCCCCGCCGGGTCACCAGGGGCCTGGGAGTTTCTCTGAGCTCTGAAACGACTGCTGGGGCCGGCCCTGCCCTCCGGTCACCCCCCACCACGCGCACGGGGTGGGGACTCATCAGATGACCCTCTGGAGCCGGGGCCCAGCACCGTCGAGGCGGTGGGTGGGAAAGGGCAGCCTGCGGGTACCGGCAGGCGAGCGCCTGCGGGCTCTAGTCCAGGGGAAGCGTGCGGGCAGTCAGCTCTAAGGCCGTGCAAGACTCCTCCGCCCCGGCCGCCGCCCACCCCGTGCCCGCCCCACCCACGCGGCCCCGCCGGGGAGACCCACCAGCCGCAGGCGTCACACGCGGATCCGGGGCCTTGAGCCCGGCGCTGCCCGCAGTCTGCAGGGCCTCCTCACTGTCAGGCTCCCGGGCGGGGGCAGCAAGGCCCCCCCAGGAGACCTCAGCAGGCTTGGAGGAGTGGGTGGGTCCCGAGCAGCTGCTCTGAGAGAGCCAGTCCACTGAGCAGAAGCTGGAGGGCGGCCTGCGGCTCCTGGGCACGAGGGAGGAGGGCGGCATGGCCAAATGGCCAGGCGGGGGTGGACGGAGGAAGCCGGGCGGGCTGGGGCACTTATAAACTGCGGAGGATGGGTGGGGGTGGGGACAGGTGGGAGCGCAGGCTTGCAAGGAAGGCTGCAAATCCCCCAGATAAGTAGCACCTAATTGCCTTCAATTCAGAGGCACAAAGGGGGCCGCTCACACCTCCCAAGGCTCCAAGATGTCTGGGGCAGGGCGGGGCGGGAGCTAATCGGGACTCCAGGGCCCGCGGCTGGTATCCTTTCATCCCCTCCCCCTCACCCGGCCGCTGGGAGCTGAAGCTGGCCTCCCCGCTCCGTTGGGGCGCCGGGGGCAGGTGGGAGCCGCGGGGGACAACGCCCAGCACGCCTGAGGGCGAGGGGCTTCAGTTCCGGGCGGACAAGCGCCCGGGGTCCCGTGGCTGTGCTCCAGCCGTCAGCGGGAGGTGGGCGTTTCCTCGGACAGAGGTGGGGGGCACCCCCGAGGCGCCGAGAGGAGGGTGCGGGCCATGGCTGGGGTCCAAGCCTCTCTAAGGGGCCTCCTGAGCGCACGACCCCAACCGCTTCACGCGCGCACTCCGGGCTGGGGCCGTGACGGCGAGGTGGCGGTGGCGCAGGCGGCTAGGTGAGCTCGGCTCCTGCCCCCCGCCGCGACCTCTCCCCGCCACCACATTGGCCAGGCCGCGCCGGTACCTCCTTGAGACGGCGCCGGCACGGGATGGACACGTGCTGCGGGGCTCCCCTGACCTTCGGGGGCCCGGCCCACCTGCGGACGCAAACTTTCTCCCGGCCCCCACCCCGCTCCCGGCGGGTGTCCGCAGTCCGGTTCGGGATCTGTAGCCCGGGCGTCCGGGGGAAGCCGGCGCCAATTTCCTCCGCGCCCCCCGCCCGCCGCCTCCGCGCCCCTCCCCCCGCCCTGCGGGGGCGCCCGGGAGGAACAGGACTGACCCCGCCTTCCGACCCGGGGGCCTGGGCGGGGAGGGGCCGGACGGGGGTGGGGGCGTCCCTCGGCCGACAGGGTCCCCCGCCCGCGGGGCCTGCAGGGGGGAGGCTAGGGAGGACTTCGGACCGGCCTCTGCGAGAAAGGGCCGGGGGCTCCGGGGGAGGGGCTGGCCCTGCCTCGCCTGACCTGGTGAGAGACTCACGGTGAGCCCCGCCTGGCGCCTCGGGAAAGGGGGTCGGGCTCACTCGGGGCGAGTCCGGGGCTGCTCCCGTAAGGGGAGCGGCCTCGGCCGGCCCTGGGACCCGTGTAGAGCCGGGCACAGACGGGGCGGAGGTAAGCCACCACCACCCGGCCCAGCGACTGGCAAACGGGCGCAGGAAAGCTAAATAGCTGTTGGAAATGAATGCATTTGGGGTTCAAAACCATTAACGTGTAAACTGTAAGCAATCAGCACATACCATGTTCCTGAAGCTCGGCTCTAGTTTTCTTCATTTCTAATCCGGTTGGTTTTCTGTCTCTGCCCCGCCCCCGCCCGGGCCCACAGCCCCTCAGCGCTTGCTCTCTGCACCCCCAGCCCCCACCCCGCTCTGTGAGGTGCCTCCGGCTTCGGCCCCTCCCCTATAGCCCGACCCCCATCCTGCCTCTGCTGTGGGCGTCCAGCCCACCCCAGCCCCATCAGCTGATTTCTAAGGGCCCCGAACCCAGGGCTGCTTCACAGCTCCTCTCCCGGGGCTCTGCAGCCCTTTGCCCACTTTCTTCACCATTTCCTCGCCGGGGCACTGTGTGGATTTGGGGGTGGGCAGCCCCAGAGACTGCCCAGTGCGCCTCCTGGCGAGCTGTGTGGGGGAGGGCATGGCCAGGTCACCTTGGTCCCTGAGCAGACCAGCTGGACGTGTCCACCCTGCCCCATCCTTGTCACACACAACACCCAAACTCCCTCCAGGGGCCCAGCACTGACCCTGCCCCCAGCCCTGCATCAGCTCAGCCTGGGTGGGGTCTCCCTCCCCCCTAGCCCCCACAGCCAGGACTCAGGCCCAGGTCCAGGCCAAGGTGCCGGGAGGGGCTCACGCACCCACAATCCGCCCCCCAGTCCCTTGATTATGAGCACCCACTCGTGAGCCTGAGGGCGGCCTGGCTCAGTCTTGAACAAGGACCCCCACCCATGGCGGCGTGAGCCGCTGGAGTCTGAGCTGGCAGGGGTAGGCACCGCTCCCTGCTCACAGCACAGAGGAGCAGGGGGCAATGTCCGCAGGGGACATGTGGGCAAGATGAGCCTAAGGGCCGTCACTTACAGAAAGGGCCCTGCAGTGGCAGGCTGTCAGCAGCCCGACCGTGCGGCCCTGAGTGGACACACGGGTACCAAATGTGGCCCACGTGTTAAAGCCCACACCAGGGCAGATCCATGTCCCAGTAGGACCCCAGCACACCCCAAAACCACACGGAGAAGTACAGAGACTATCAAGTTCCATCACCAGGAGAGTCACCCGATGAAAACCCAGCCATACCGGTTCCCAAACCTGGGGACCGTCAGGCACCTCGCCCACACCGGGTCAGGAAAAGGCACTTCCAAACCTCCCTTTGTTCCAGGGGCTCCTGGGAGCGTGGCAGGGACACCTGTCCGAGGAGGGGGCCCAGGAGGCCCCAAGGACAAACCACTGGCCCGTGGCCAAGCCCCAGGGAGAGCAGGGTCCCAAAACTCCAGGGACAGTCCTCGACCCAAAAGCCACCCAGGACCAGCCCAGGACCCCTCCACCCCAGAGATACGGGCAGGAAACTGCCTCCATGCAGATGTCGCAGCAGGGTCAGAAGCAGGGACTGGGCCTCAGGAGCCGCCCAGCAGTTTAATGACCATTAAAAAACTAGCTCTAGAGCTGAGATACACGTGCTTGGTTCTGACACACACTGGCGAAATTAAATAACAGAAAGCTCACTGGCCAACCCCTGGGAGTGACTGAACCACCCACTCCCAAAGAAAAAGGGACTTCAAGGTGGCTGGACAGAGTCCAGACGTGACACGGGCAGTCACGGCAGGTGAGGTGTCCTTGGTGGGCCCAAATCCTCAGCCTCAGAGACACGCAGCCCTGCGGCTCTCAGAAAGCTCTCCCGGGCCTCCCCTGCCGGGCGCACCCAGGGGCCAGGCCACGGGCACAGGGGCATGGCCGGTAGACCAGGGCAGGCCAGGGCCAGGGTGAGGAGCTGGTGACCGGAGCCCAGTGGGCCCTGCAGAGGCTGCAGACACCAGCCCTGAGCCTGGGCCCGTGCAGCTGGGCACCGGTGGATGGGACAGCCCAGCCAGGACTGGGGTCCAGGGCCGGGGTGGCCTGCAGGTGTACACGCTGGACGTCATCCCCACCTTGGGGTGCTGGCATCTACCTGAATGTGGACATGGGAGCCTGGGCTTGCTGCACAGACCCCTGTGGGGACAAGGGCATGGTGGGAGCCAGTCTGCCTGGGACTCCCAGTCCCTGAGCCAAGCTGACCCAGGACGGCTACCACAGGGCCATTGTGCTGACTCAGACCCAACCGCCCAGGACCTGCTATAAGCCCCACCGCTGGTCCCGCCTGCGGGCCCACCCCCACTCACGCAGCCTCGGGGGCTGGACGCTTATGGGCAGGAGCAGCAGGGGATGGGCTGGGCCACTAGGGCCGGCAATGAGATGCAAGGCCTGGGGCACTTCTCTTTCGCCTCTGAATGGCCACTCTAATTTGTAAAGCGGGACCTCCAGCGCTGCGCGAGCCTGCATTGTCATGGAGATTGGCGGGCGGCAGCTTTATCTCCACCCGGAGGCCACAGTTCCCAGAAGTGCCCCTCCCACCCCACCCCTGGGCGCCCCTGCTGCTGCTGGGTCCTGCGAGCCTGGGCCTGGCTGCATCTCCCCTGGCCACTCTCCCTGGGAACCCGGGCAGGGGCTCACAGTGAGTTGTGCTGCTAGCTCGTCCCCTGACGTGTCCAGGCGCCCTGGAGAGCCAGGCCGGTCCAGGCCGAGCTCAGCCAAGCGCCTCTAGTCCGAATGAGGTTCAGGTAGGTCTCTGGGAGCCGCTGCCCTTGCCCTGGACAGCATCAGAGCCGCTGCCCTTCTCTGGGCAGGCCAGGCCGAGGAGTGGGGGGGCGGTGGTCCCGGCCTGAGGCTGGCTCTGCCACGGCCACAGCTGGTCAGCATGGTTCCCATAGCGCCAGCGACACTTGTCTGCACATGCTGGTCTGGGGCTGACCGGGCTACAGTGTGCAGGGCCTGGGGACGCCAGCACCTAGGAAGGAACCCCAACGTCAGGCCCCAGACACCACAGCCCCACCCCTTGGAGGCTGGCCAGCATCCCCCAGGGGCTCTCAGCACTGAGGCTCCACGTGTGTGTACCCCAGGGGTGCGGTCAGCAGAGCCCAGCCTGCTCCAGGCACGTGCAGCCAGGGCCTCCTCCTGCCCTCCTGGAACGTGGAAGCTTTTTAGCCTCGACCTGACAGCAACAGGAAACCCAGGCTCAAGACCACCTCCAGCGTGGGGAAAAGCTACCTTTTTTATTGAACCCTGTTTTTGGTAGGAAAGAGCTGCAGAAAACAGGGAGCAGGGGCAAGGCGGGGTGGGGGTGGGGCTCGGGCTCTGGGCCTCACTGCCGGGGGCCCAGCAGGCCTCGCTCGCTGGCCGCGCTGCCCACAAGGAAGCCGACCGCCAGGGTCACGGTCTGGTCGAAGGAGCCGCGCAGCTGCTCTATGTGCTGGTTCAGCGTCAGCAGCTGGTCGCGCAGCGGGCCCAGGATGGCCGTGACGTCGCCCAGGTGTCCCAGGGCTTCCAGAAGGGAGTCGCTCAGCGACGAGGGCGCGGCCTGTGGGGGTGCGGGCTCCTCGGGGCGGCCTGGCGGCGGCTCCGCGTCTCCCCAGGCGGCAGTGCCGGTGGGGGCGGCGGCCGCAGCGAGGGCCGGCGGCGGCGGGGAACCGGGGGCGCGGGTGGTGCCCGCAGGCGTCGACGGCGACGGGCTGAACCGGAGCGTCCAGGTGGGTTCCGCGTCGGGGTCGCGGTCGGTCTGCAGCGGCGAAGCGCCTGAGGATGGCCGGCACGGTGGTCCGGTCGGGTCGCGGCAGCCCGCCCCTTGTCCCCCCGCCTCACCGTCCTCCCCGCCTCGCCTACCTGGCTCGTCCGGGATGGGGTTGGGCTGCGCGGCCGGGCGGCGGCCGCGCTGGGGGCGCCCGGGTCCCGGGGAGCGGCGGCGGCCCCGCCGGCGTCCGTGGTCGCCCAGCAGCCGCATGAGTTCCCGGATTTGCGCGTCGAAGGGCCCCGGGGGCTGTCCGTGCGCGTCGCGCAGCTTGTCCTTGAGGAACTTGTAGCGGCGGCGGCACTGCGCGGGCGTGCGCCGCACCTGCTGGCGGGCCAGCGCGGCCGACACGCGGCGGTAGGTGGGCAGCGCCTGGCGGCGGTCGAGCAGCAGCGCGCGCCACACGGCCGGCTGCAGCAGCGTGTCCAGCAGCAGCTCCGTCTCCCGGGCGCTCCAGGGCGCGCGCTGCGCCGAGCCGGGGGACACGGGGGACACGGGCGCCGCCAACGCGGCGGGCGAGGCAGGCCCATTGGGCCCTCCAGGCGGGGTTCCTGGGGCGCCTCCCGCGGGCCGCAGCTCCGGCTCCGGCTCCGGGCTGGCCGGGGACCGCAGAGCGGGGGCCGCTAGAGGGGGCGGCCGCCGGGGCCGGAGCAGCATGTCGCTGCCGGGGCGGAGCGGGGGGTTCGGGGGCTCGCGGGGCTGGGGAGCTGCAGGCGGGCGCCGCCCGTGCCGCCCACACACGCTCTGACGACCCTGCGCGGCCGCCGGCCCACCCCAGAGCGGCGGGGTCTACGCGTCCCTCCCACACGCCGGGTCCGCCCCCGTCCGTCCCACCTCCCCGCCTGCCGCGCCCCGGCCTCTTGCCCCGGCGGTCCGCGCCCTGCCCCTGGGCGCCTCGGCCGCGTGCTCCCGCCTGCGGGAAAGGAACGTGCAGGGCCGCCGTGACGGCGCTTTAGGGGACCGCGGAGGGCAGCCTGGTCGGCGCACGGGGCGCGCGGGGTCCTCAGGGTTTACGCCTGTGCCGCGCCCTTTGACCGCCGCCCAGACGGAACTGCGGGACGTTTTGGGGGCGCGGAGGGCGCGGCCTTCCTCGCCAGGGGCTGGGGTTCGGCCTCCCCCCCGCTGGCCGCTCACGTCATCCTGTTCTAGAACTTCCCACGTGGAATGGCCCGGCGGGGAACGCGCCCGCCTGCTTCCTGCCCTGCGGGTGAAGTCCTGGCGGCCCCGCGGGGTTGCGCCTCCAGGCTTGTTCCCTTTGGCGCCTGGTCAGGTGGACACGCACGTTCCGCTGCACATGTCCCCTTCACCGCCCACGGGCCTCGGGTTGCTTCCAGTTGGGGGCCCCTTTGAGCGAAGCTGCTGGAACCCTCTAGTTCAAGCCTTGCTTGCGCTGAGCTTCTGTTTGGATTCTCCCGGTCTGTCCTTAGAAGTGGAATACCTGTGGACTCGGAAGGGATGGGTGTGGCTTCGGGAGATTTGACCACACAGTTTTCCAGCTGGTGCTACCATTTTGCTCCGCCTGCGCAGTGCCCCAGGAGGTCCACGTGTGCCGTGTTCCCTACGACACTTGGTATTGTCCGTTCTTAAAGTTAGCCCTGCTGTGACTGTGGCGGTGTCTCACTGTGGTTTTGGTTTGCATTTCCTGAAGAATGACGTCACAAGATGCGTTTCCATGTCTTTCAGGACCTTTGGAATAGCATTTCTTTGTGAAGTGCTTCATAAATCTTTGCTATTTAAAAATGGGTTGCTTGTGTTTTTTGATTTTCAAACTTTCAGGACAGTTACAAAAATAATACAACCCCCCCCCCCCTGCAGAGAACACCACCATACCCACGGTTCCCCCACCAGAAACCCAGATCCGCCAATTTTAAGTTTTTGCCACGTTTGCCCTATCCTTCCCTCTATCCACCCTCCGTCTGGCATTTTGATTTCTGAATGGTTGTGGTAGGTTGTATGCGTCACTCCTTGAACATTGGATGCTTCCGTGTTTCCTGAGAACAAGGCGCTGTCTCATTTAACACCTTAAGTACGGTTATCAAGTTCAAGCAATTCAACATTGGTGTGAGGTTTACGGTCTATATTCCAGTTGTTTCAGACGTCCCAGTGCTGTCCTTCCGAGCCTTTTCTCCTCCCTTGCTTGATGATGTCCCAGACCATGGATTGCATTTAGTGGTGCCGGCTCTTTAGTTCTTTTTTAATTGTGGGAACACATATACAGCAGACACCGTCCCACCTCAGCCACTCCTGCGCGTTCTGTCCAGTGGGACTAACCCTGTCCGCGACCTGGTGTTGCCCTCCCCACCGTCCAGTTCTAGAACCTTCCCATCTCCCATCCAGACGCCCCACACCCGTTTTGCATTAACCCTCATTCCCACTGCCCCTGGACCCTGTCCTCTAATTTCTGGCTCTAAGAGCTTGCATGGTCTCTGACGCTTTGGTCTTAGTTGCTGTGGGGTTTAAATTTAACAGCCTAAATCTGTAAGGTCTCATTTGCTTTGCTACCGGTTTAACTTCAGTAGCATAAATACGCATAGATGAGCTATGACCCGTGCCCCCGCCCCCACCTCTGTGTGGTTCCTGTCACACATTACAGTTTATACCTTATGAATCCCAAACCACGGATTTGTCATCACATTTTTTTAATTGTGAAAATAACATGTATGCAAAAAAAAAAGCAAGAATTTCAAAGCACACGGCAACAATTAGTTGTAGGACAGATTTCAGAGTTTGTTATAGGTGACAGTTCCACAATTTTAGGTTCTTACTTTTAGCTGCTCCAAGACACTGGAGACTAAAAGAAATATCAGTATGATAATTCAGCAATCGTATTTATTTGTTAAACCCTACCTTCTCTGTATAACTCCACCATCACCTTTGAGCTTTCCCCCAATCTTTAGGGGTATTTGGGCTATGTCCACTCTAACTTTTCCATGTTGGAAGGGGCTGTCGATAATATAGGGTAGGGGGATGGAACTGGCTGATGTTATGGAGAGGCTGGGCCCTCTGGGTTTCAGGACTTATCTGGCCTAGGAACCTATCGGGAAGTTGTAGGTTTTTGGAAAGTAATCTTAGTGCCTGGAACTTTTGCAGCATCTCAGATAAAGCCTTAGGTGTTTTTTAGGGTTGGCAGGAATGATTTTGGTTGGGGTTTGGCAAACCATGATAAGTAGCAATGTCTAGCTGAAGCATGGGTAAGAATGACCGCCAGTGTAGCCTCTTGATTCTAATTGAATTCGCTCTGCTACTGATACTTTTTTTAATTACATTTCTTTTCCCCCTTTTGGTCAGGATGGCACTGTTGATCCCATGGTGCCAGGGCCAGGCTCATTCCTGGGAGTCCTCTCCCATGTCACCAGGGAGACTTTCACCCCTGGATGTCATGTCCTACGTAGGGGGGAGGGCAGTGATTTCACTTGAAGAGTTGGGCTTAGAGAGACTGAGGCCACATCTGAGCAACAACAGACGTCCTCCAGAAGTAGCTCTTAGGCACACCTATAGGTAGGCTGAGCTTCTCCGCTACCTACATAAGCTTCACAAGAGCAAGCCTCAAGGTTAAGGGCTTGGCCTTGCATTTGCCTTTCAGATCCTGTAGGAAGTAAAAAGTAGAGTTAGAAACCAAAGGTCCAATTGCACTAGCATTTATAGTACCCCACATCATTACAGTTATTGGAGCTCTTTATTTCTTCCTGCAGCTTCAGTCTATTGTCCAGCTTTCTGTCCCTTCAGTCTACAGCACTCCCTTTAGCATCTGTTGTAGGGCAGATCTAGTGGTGACAAACTCCCTCTGCTTTTGTGTATCTTGGAATATCGTCATCTTTCCCTCATTTTTGAAAGATAGTTTTGCCAGATATAGAGTTCTTGGTTAGCGATTTTTTGCTTTCAGCACTTGAAGTATGTCATCCCACTGCCATCTTGCCTCCATGGTTTTTGATGAGAAATCTGCATTTGATTTTATTGAACATCCTCTATAAAGAGATAAAGATTATTCTTTATCTTTGGCATTTGACAGTTTGAGTATATGCTGCAGTGTGGGTCTGTTTGGGTTTATCCTGTTCAGAGTTCCTTTGAGCATCCTGGATGTGTATATTTACGTCTTCCATTAACTTTGGGAAGTGTTCTGCTATTGTGTTCTGGATTTTCTCTCTTCTCCCAGAACTCCCACAGTGTGTGTTCTAATGTGCTCGACGGTGTGTGCAGGCTCCGTTCCCTTCCTCATCCTGCCTTCTGCTCCTCAGACTGCAATTTCACTGGTCCTGTCTCGGCACTGATTCTGTCACCAGCTCCAACCTGCTTTTCATTTCTGTTACCGTGGCCTTCAGCTCTGATTGGTTCCGTTTCACAATTTCCACCTCTTTGCTGCTGTTCTCTTCTTGTTCATCCATCAGTTTCCTGATTTCTTTAGTTCTTTGTTCATGTTTTCCTTTAGCTCTTTGAGAATATTTAGGACCATTTTTTTTAACTTTTTTAAAAACTTTTTTTATTGTATAATAGAACATATATACAAAGCAAAGAAATAAAAAAGCAATAGTTTTCAAAGCACTCTTCAACAAGGAGATACAGGACAGATCCCAGAGTTTGTCATGGGCTACCATTAGATCCTCTCATATTTTTCCTTCTAGCTGCTCCAGAACATAGGAGGCTAGAGGGCTTAAATATATTTTTATCATCACAATCAACTTTTTTTCTTTCTTTGTGTGTGAAAAATATCATATATCAAAAAAGCAACAAACTTCAAAGCACAGAACAACAATTAGTTGTAGAATAAATTTCAGAGTTTGGTATGGGTTACAATTCCACAATTTTAGGTTTTTAGTTCTAGCTGCTCTAAAATGCTGGAGACTAAAAGATATCAATTTAATGATTCAGCATTCATATTCATTTGTTAAATCCTATCTTCTCTGTATAATTCCACCTTCCCCTTTGATCTTTCCATCCCTCTCTTTTGGGTTGTAGGGTTTATGGCCATTCTAACTTTTTCATGTGTCTGTCACTGATATGGGGTAGGGAGATGGGAAACCAGCTGATGTTCTGGAGAGGCTGGACCCTCTAGGTTTCAGGGCTTATCTGGACCAGGGGCCCATCTGGAGGTTGTAGGTTTCTGGAAAGTTACTCTAGTACCTGGAACCCTTGTGGAATCCTATATATTGCCCTAGGTGTTCTTTAGGATTGGCTGGAATGGCCCTGGTTGGAGGTTGGCAGGTTATGACAGGTAGCAAGGTCTACCTGAAGCTTTCATAAGAGCAACCCCCAGAGTAGCCTCTCGGCTCTATCTGAACTCTCTCAGTAGGACCATTTTTTTGAGGTCTTTGTCTGGATTGTCCCAGGCCTGGCCCTCTTCATCGATGGCTTCTAATGCTTTAACTTTCTCCTTTGCCTGTGCTGTCACTTCCTGAGTCTTTGTATGCTTTGAAACCTTTTGTTGAAACCTGGATGTTTTGGTGTGTGCTGTGGCTGACATTTAGACCGCGCCATTCGCTCCTTAACTTGTATCCAGCGAGTGTTATGACACAGCTCTCCTCGAATATCAGGAGCTGAGTTAAAAAAAAGAAGGAAAAAAGAAAACGCCTTTCCCGTTTTTGTAGGCTGACCTGCCCATGTGCTGTCCTTCAGGCATAGCCACGCGGTGAGTTTCCAGATCAGCGACCACCAAAGCCAAAGGCCTCCCTGCCTGCTGCCCCGCACGTGTCCAGCGTGCAGCCCTAGGAATTCCCCTGTTTACACATCCAAATGTCCCCTCTTCCCTAGGACAGTTTCCTTACAGCCCTGAGCACTTCACCGTGTGTCCTGCAGCCAACTATCCCTTGCCCCAGGCAGCACAGCGTGGCTGCTGGCCCCGGCATCCAGTAGGGGGACCAGCCAGTCACGAGTCCCAGCATGTGCACGAGGGCGCCTGCCGCCTCCGGAAGGGACCAGAGGTCTGGGGGGAGGGGGGAACTACCCCCTTTCTAAATTTGTTTTTTTATTTAAAAATAAATATTTTTTTAATTTAAGAAAACAAATTAAATCTTAGCTTAACCATAGGCATATTTAAAGAAAGTATCCATATAATCGTTGTAAAGCCAGTGTTTGCAGTTTCATAAACCAATTGAAAATTGAGGCAACAAGAAAAAAAATCTACGAATCTAGATAGCAAAGTTCTTAAATTCTAAATATTAAACACTAACTTAGATTCCACTTGATCAGTTGTCAAAACTGTGAATGTTCTCAAAATATCAAGTAGAAAGCTCTTAAAAATATATGCTTTGCAATAGTAATGACCTATGTTACTAAATATTTTCCTGATTTCAGGAAAATATGAAGATACAAATATTTTAACAATAAGCATATGGGAAATCTTAACCACAAAAAGTGGATACCTTATTTAGCTTATCCATAGGCAACTTAAAAAAAAATCCAAGCAATCATCATAAAGCCTGTTTGTATAATATGTTTCAGAAACCAACTTAAAATTAAAGCAAGGAAGGAAAAAAATCTATAAATACAGATATCAGATACTTGAATTCTAAATATTAAACAGTGTCTTAAATGCCATTTGATTAACTAGCAAAACTTTGTGCATTCTCAAAATATCAAGTAAAAAGTTACTATAAGGGTGGGCGGGTGGCACAGTAGCAGAGTTCTCGCCTGCCAATGCCAGAGACCTGGGCTCGATCTCCAGTGCCTGCCCATCCAAAAAAAAAAAAAAGAAGTTATTACAAATATCACCTTTCCTTTAGTAGTAAGCTGTATTACTAAATATTTTTCAATTTTTTTATTTCAAGAATTTATTTTATCTAATATTACTGTAACTGCCTATAGTTTTTTAAACCATTTTTAGTTGTAAAATATATATACAAAGAAGATAAAAGTTGTAAAATATAAAATATATATATACACAAAGAAAAAGAAAAAGGACAACAACATATATACACTTCAACAAGCAGCTACAGAACAGGTCCCAGGGTTTGTCATGGGCTCCCATGCCCTCATCGCAGATTTTTCCTTCTAGCTGCTCCAAAACATGGCGGTTTAATCATAGCCATAATAACGGGATCATACAGTATCTGTCCTTTTGTGTCTGACTTATTTCACTCAGCATTATGTCTTCAACATTCATCCAATGTTGTCATATGTTTCAGGACATCGTTTTGTCTAAATGGTGCATAAAATATTCCATCGTATGTATGTACCACATTTTGTTTATCCACTTGTCTGTTGATGAGCACCTGGATTGTTTCCATGTCTTGGCAATTGTGAATAGTGCTGCTGTGAACATCAGTGTGCAAATGTCTGTGTCACTGCCCTTAACTCTTCTGGGTATATACCGAGTATTGGTATTGCTGGGTCATAGGGCAACTCAATATTCAGTTTTCTGAGGAATCGCCAAACTGATTTCCATAGTGGCTGCACCATTATACATTCCCACCAGTAGTGAACCAGTGTTCCAGTTTTTCCACATCTTCTCCAACATTTACAGTTCCCTGTTTGTTTATTAGCAACCATTCTTATAGGTGTGAGGTGATAGCTCATTGTCATCTGAATTTGCATCTCCCTTACGGCCAATGAAGATGAGCAGCTCTTGTGCTTTTAGCCATCTGTATTTGCTCTTCAGAAAAGTGGTTATTCATTCCCTCTGCCCATTTCATAATTGGGTTGTTTGTTCTTTTGTTGCTGAGCTGTACAATTTTTTATGTAAATAGGATATCAAGCTTTTATCCGATATGTGGTTTCTAAATATTTTCTCCCATTGGGTTGGCTGCCTCTTCACCTTTTTAACAAAGTCCCTTGAGGCACAGACGCTCTTGATCTTAAGGAGCTATTTTTTCTCTGTTTTTTTCTTTCACAGCTTGTGCTTTAGGTGTAAAGTTTAAGAAGCTGCCTCATATAACTAGATCTTGAAGATTTGTTTCGAGAAGTTTTATGGTACTGGGTCTTACATTTAGGTCTTTGATCCACTTTGAATTAATTTTTGTATAAGGTGTAAGGTACGGGTCTTCTTTCATTCTTTTGGCTATTGAAATCCAGTTCTCCCATGCCCAGTTATTGAAGACTGTTCTATCCTAGTTCACTGGATTTGGGGGCCTTATCGAAGACCAAATGTCCATACATTTGGTGGTCAATCTCTGCACTCTCGATTCTATTCCACTGGTCAGTCCTTCTGTCTTTGTGCCAGTACCATGCTGTTCTGACCACTGTGGCTTTATAGTAAGCTTTAAAGTCAGGAAGTGGTAGACCTCCCAGTTTGCTCTTCTTTTTTAGGATATCTTTAGCTATTCGAGGTCTCCTTCCCTTCCATATAAATTTTTTTCTTTTGCATGCTATATGATGGTGGTCACATTTCATTCTTTTTCCATGTGACTCTCCCATTATGTAGCACCATTTGTTGAATTTTTTTTATTTGAAGTGCATGGGCTGGGAATTGAACCTGAGTCTCCCTCATGGCAGGTGAGAATTCTACCACTGAACTACCTTTGCACCCCTCCCTTCCATATAAATTTGATAAACAGTTTCCCCAAGTCTTCAAAGCAGGTTGCTGGGATTTTTATTGATATTGCATTGAATCTGTAGATCATTTTGGGTAGAATTGACATATTGACGATATTCAACTTTCCTATCCATGAGCATGGAATATCTTTCCATCTATTTAGGTTATTTTTTATTTCTTTCAGCATTTTATTTATTTTTTGTAATTTTCTGTGTGTAAGTCCTTGACCTTCTTAGATACCTAATTAGGATTATTCCTAGACACCTAATTCTTCTGGTCACTATTCTGAATGGAATTTTTTCTTAGTTGGCACCTCAGATAGGTCATTGCTTGTGTGTAGAAACATTACTGATTTTTCTACATTAATCTTGTATCCTGACACTTTGCTGAATTAGTTTATGAGCTCGAGTAGTTTTGCTGTAGATTTCTCAGGGTTTTCTAAGTATAGGATCGTGTCATCTGCAGATAATGAAAGTTTTACATCTTCCTTTCCTATTTGGATGCTTTTTATTTCTTCCTCCTGTCTAATCACTCCAGCTAGTACTTCTAATACAATGTTGAATAATTGTGGTGACAATGGCATCCTTGTCTCGTTCCCAATCTCAAGAGGAATGCTTTCAATTTCTCACCATCAAGTATGATGCTGGCTATGGGTTTTGCATATATGTCCTTTATGATATTGAGAAAATTTCCTTTGATTCCTAACTTTTGAAGTGTTTTTATCAGGAAAAAACATTGGATTTTGTCGAATACTTTTTCAGCATCAATTGATTTGATCATGTGATTTTTCCCTTTCAATTTGTTAATGTGCTGTATTACGTTGATTCATTTTCTTATGTTGCACCACTCATGCATTCCTGGTATGAATCCCACTTGGCCATGATGTATAATTCTTTTAATGTAGCATTGGATTTGATCTGCTACTATTTCGTTAAGAATTTTTGCATCTGTGGTTCATTACAGAGATTGGTCTGTAGTTTTCTTTTCTTGTATCATCTTTATCTGATTTTGATATTAGAGTGATGTTAGCTTAATAAAATAATCTAGGTAGCATTCCTTTTCCCTCAAAATTTTTGGAAGAGTTTAAGCAAGATTGGTGTTCGTTATTTTTGGAATGTTTGATAAAATTCCCCTGTGAAGCCATCTGGTCCTGGGCTTTTCTTTGTGGGAAGATTTTTAATGACAGACTGAATCTCTTTACTTGTAATTGGTTTGTTGAGATTTCCTATTTCTTCTCGAGTCAGTAATTTCTGTGTTTCTAGGAATTTGTCCATTTCTTCTAAGTTGTCTAGTTTGTTGGCCTACGTTGTTAATAATAATCTTTATGATTTTAAAAATTTCTTCGTGATCGGTGGTAACGATCTCCCTATCATTTCTGATTTTGTTTATTTGTGTCCTCTCTCTTTTTATCGTCATTAGTCTGGCTAGGGGACCATCAATTTTATTGCTTTTCTCAAAGAACCAACTGTTAGTTTTGTTGATTCTTTCTATTGCTTTATTGTTCTCCAGTTGTTTATTTCTGCTTTAGTCTATTACTTCTCTTCTTTTATTTGCTTTGGGTTAGTTTGCTGTTCTTTCTCTAAATTCTCCAGGTGAGCAGTTAAATCCTCTAGTTTTGCTCATTCTTGTTTTTTAATATAGGTATTTAGGGTAATAAATTTCTCGCTCAGCACTGCCTTTGCCACATCACATAGTTCTTTTTTTGCATGGGCAGGCACCGGGAATGAAACCCAGGTGAGAACTCTGCCTGCTGAGCCACCTTGGCCTGCCCATCCCATAAGTTCTGATATATTGTATTCTTATTATCATTTGTCTCCAGATATTTACCAAATTCTCTAGCAATTTCTTTCTTGATCCAGTGATTATTTTAGAGTGTGTTGTTTAATCTCCATGTATTTGTGAAAGCTCTGGCTCTTTGGTGATTATTAATTTCCAACTTTATTCTGTTGTGATCAGAGATAAGAGAAAGTGCTTTGGATAATTTCAATTTTATTAAATCTATGAAGACTCAGTTCATGTCCCAGTATACGATCTATCTTGGAGAACATTCCATGTGCGCTAGAGAAGAATGTATATCCTGGTGTTTTGGGTGTGTTCTAGTTTGCTAGCTGCCGGAATGCAACACACCAGAGATGGATTGGCTTTTAATAAAAGGGGATTTATTTTGTTGGTTCTTCAGAGGAAAGGCAGCTAACTTTCCACTGAGGCTCTTTCTTAGGTGGAAGGCACAGGATGGTCTCTGCTGGTCTTCTCTCCAGGCCTCTGGGTTCCAGCAACTTTCCCCGGGGTGATTTCTTTCTGCATCTCCAAAGGCCTGGGCTGAGCTGAGTGCTGAGCTGCTTGGGCTGTGCTGCATTGCGCTCTCTCATTAAAGCACCAGCCAATTAAATCAAAGGTCATTTATTGCAGCAGGCACGCCTCTTAGCCGACTGCAGATGTGATGAGCAATGGATGAGGTTCACATACCATTGGCTCATGTCCACAGCAACAGAACTAGGTGCCTTCACCTGACCAAGTTAACACCTGAATCTAATTACCACAAGGTGTAATGATCTATATGTGTCTATCAGATCTAATTCATTTATTTATCCCATTGTTTAGGCTCTCTATTTCCTTGTTGATCCTCTGTGTGTTGTTCTATCTGTAGCTAGGAGTGGTGTATTGACGTCTTCCACTATTACTGTTGAAATGTCTGTAGCTCCCTTCAGGTTTTCCAATGTGTGCCTCACGTACTTTGGAGCTCCTTGATTGGGAGCGTGCATGTGCATGGTTGTTATTTCTTCTTGGTGAATTGTCCCTTTTGTAATATGTAGTGTCCTTCTTTGTCTCTACATTTAAAGTCTGTTTTGTCTGGTATTAGTATAGCTACTCCTGCTTTCTTTTGGTTACAGCTTGTAGAGAGGATCTTTTTCCCTCCTTTTCACTTTAAATCTGTGTCTGTGAGTCTAAGCCACGTATCTTGTAAACAGCATATAGATGGATTATGTTTTTTAATCCATTCTACCAATCTGCATCTTTTAATTGGTAGTTTAGTCCATTAACATTCAAAGTAATGACCCTAAAAGCAGTTTTTGTCTGTACCATCTTGTCCTTTAGTTTTTGTCAGAAATATATATTATTTACCTTCTCTCTCTTTTTTCCTAAATCACCGTTACTCATATTTTTCAATTCTGTGCACTCCTCCAGACATCCCTCTCCTTTTTTTTTTTCTTCCCAGCTGACAGGACTCCCTTTAGTATTTCCTGTAGGGCTGGTATCATGTTGACTAGTGCTCTCAATCTTTCCTTGTCTTTGAAGATTTTAACCTCTCCCTCAATTTGGAAGGATAACTTGGCTGGATAAAAAAAATTCTTGGTGGGGAGCCTTTCTTGTACAGGATCTTAAATATATCCTCCCACTGCCTCTTGCTTCCATCGTGCCTGTTGAGTAGTTTAAAGTCAGTCCTATGTATTTTCCCTTGCGTGTACTAGATCGTGCTTCTCGTGCTGCTTTCAGGACTTTCTGTTTGTCTTCGACACTGAAAGTTTGAATAGTATGTCTTGGAGTTGGCCTGTTCGGATTTATTCTTTTTGGTGTTCATTGGGATGCTTAGACTTGCATATTTTTGTCTTTTAAAAGGGTTGGGAAGTTTTCCCCAATTTTATCTTCAACTAACTTTCCCAACCCTTTTCTCTTCTCTTCTCCTTCTGGGACACCAGTGATTCTTATATTTGTGTACCTCTTGTTGTCCTTCATTTCCCTAAGATCCAGTTGCATTTTCTCCATCTTTCTTGCCATTTGTTCTTCCGTTCACTGTAGTTCAATTGTTCTATCTTCTAGCTCACTTATTCTTCCTTCTGTTTCTTTGAATCTGCTATGTGTGTCTCTAGTATAACTCTAATTTGGTCTACTGTAGCTTTCATTCATTTGAGATCTGCCATTTTTCTATTTAATCTTCCAAATTCTTCTTTATGCTCTTCTAGTGTCTTCCTGATAGACTTTATTTCTTTATAAAGATTCTTGAGTAGATGTTCCATATTCTGTGTCCTCTTTGGAATTTTGATTTGGTCATTTGGCTGGGCCATTTCTGCTTGGATCTTCATGTGCTTTGTGATTTTCTGTTGTGGTCGGGATATTTGATTTTCTTGATATGGTTATTTGCAAGTTGGTTTCCTTTACTCTTTTAAAGTTCTGTTTTTACTGAAAGTTTCCTTTTGCACTTGGTTTGTCAATTATCCTCTGGATCTCACGTAGGGGGTACAGTTCAACTTGAGTGTGTATTAGAAGCTGGGCTGCGATGCACAAGTATTCCAGTTGCAAAGTGACTGGCTGCCATGTGGAACACCCAGGCTCAACTCCCAGCCCTTGCACCAAAAAAAAAAAAAAAAAAAGAAGAAGAAGAAAGAAAAGAAATGAAAAAAAGAAGAAAAAAGAGATAATAAAATAAAATAAGAATGTAATAAATAAATGAAACAGAAAAACAAGAACAACAAAAAAATGCACCTCAACATTCGTAGGCCCCCAAATCAAAAGGAGACACCCCAGGATGTCCTGGGAGTGAAGTCAGACTGGTGCCCACAAAGGGTGAGAAAATTGAAGGGAAAAAAATAATAAAAATAAATGGAATGGAATAATAAAGAATAATATGTGAAATAAGAATTAGAAAATAAGGTATCAATAAAATACCTATAAAAATAAAAAATAATGAAAAAACAATTATACTACTAATAAAAATGTACGGGAAGAATAGATTTTTTAAAAGGAGGAAAGAACAAAAGAAAATTAAGAAAAAAAAATACCTAGGCAGAGCTGCCTGCACTTGCTCCTTCTTCCCAGCAGGGGGCGACTCCGAGGCTCATCCTCCCTCAGCCCAGCGCAGGAAGATGCGTGTCCTGGAGATAGGCCGGGGACAGGGCAGGGCCCCGGCTGGGGAGCAGGACGGGTTCCCCGTCTCGGGTGCAGGGTGGGGTCCCCGTCTCAGGTGCAGGACCCCGTCTGGGACTCTCCAGACTGGAACCGCCGGAAAAGCGCCCCAGCCCTGGGGTCTTGACAGCTGCCTGGAGTTACGTGTCCACCAGGCCAGCGCTGACGGCGGCAGGGGACGTGGACGTGTGCGCCGGGCACCGTCCCCAGGGAAAGACACATTAAAGCCACGGCGAGACCCCTGCTGTGAGGGCTGCTGTGCGGGACCCCCGCCGGCGCGGTGCAGGGCGGAGGCCGCTCTGCGCATCGGCCCGGTGGCTAGGGGCGGCGTCCACCACTACCTGCCCCAGCAGCCCCTCCCCCGGGGCACCGCGGCGCTGTGCTCACCCACAAACCCAACACCCACAAACCCGACGCCAAGGTCTAAAGCACTTTATTCCTACGTGCCCCAGACGGGGCGGCCCAGGTGCTCACTGCGCAGCTGTTGGGGGGAGCCTGGAAGGGGGGAGCGTGGCGGGAGGCGGTGGTGCTCAGCAGGAACAGCCCCGGGACAAGCTGCCTTTGCGGGGAGGGGGCAGAGCTCAGGGCTGGTGGCCAATGGCCACGGTCGCCACAGATGGGGCCTTGTAGGGTGAACGCGGCCCTTCTTGCAGGTCACGGGCATCGGGGCTCTGCTGGGGTGGACGCTCGCTCTTTTGGACACCCGTTGGTAGTCTCAGCCTCATTGGAGCCAGGAGCCCGGACATGCTCCGGAGTGTGGGTGTGGCAGCCACTGCTGAGGGGGTTCTCACCTCCCTGAGGCTAGGCCAGGGGGGCGGCAGCTCAGGCCAGCACCTGGGCCGGAGCCGCTCCATCTACCAACCCTACTGCAGGGGCCCCCTGTGCAACCCCCGCTACCCCTGTCTACCCCCCACCTGCTCCCCTTCCCCGCAGCATGGGTCTCGGAGTGGTCTGAGCAATCCTAAGGCGGGGGACCGCCTGACACACCTCGACCCACGCCGCCTTCCCTCCCGGACGCGCCGTGCAGGCACAGAACTCCACTGCCCCTCCTGGCAATGCCCAGAGGCCACACCAGCACCCCAGGGAGGGGCCCCCACAGGTGGGTACCCCCAGATCTTGGGCGCCCTGGCATGGACCCCGTGGCTCTGCCTTCCCCAGTGGCAGCCGAGCCCTGCGCTGAGCCCTGCGTGCCTGTCCTGTGGGGGGGGGTGACAGCACCCAGGAGCAGGCTGCGGCCATGGCCGGAGGCCCCAGAAGGAGGTGGGTTGAGCAGGCTGCGGCGCCGGAGCCTTCCTGGGACAGGAGCAGCGTCTCCACCCCATGCCCGTGGGCACCGGCCCCTCTGTGCCCTCACTGCCGCCCCTGCCCACCAGGAGATGCCCCCAACCCACGGCACACAAACCCAACACTCCTTTCACCAGTGCTGTCTGTGTAGAAATGATTTTATTTAGAAACTGCCGCGTGGTGTCAGGGCAACATGCAAAGGGCCAAGCCAGGGCCTCTCTGGGCCCCTGCGCAGTGGCCGTGGCCCTGAAGATGCTGGCCCGCAAGGACACGGGCTCTGGTGAGGCTTTGGGCCACTCACTTTGTTAAATACAAAACCTGATTGATTGGCAGAACATAATTTTCATAGAAAAGCCTAAAAAAATGAGCCGCTTCTGCACTGTGGGACGTGCCGGCCCCTCTCTGGGCGCGTGGAAGCCGGGCGCGTCTGAGAGGAGCGCACACGGGACACTCGACATTACAGAGTCAGCGTTTTATCACAAGTGACACTTTTCCCGGAGATACCACGACTGGCTGTGCTAAAGGATCACATTTCTAAGAATGCAAAAGAACAACTTAAGAGCAGCTTGCAGCGTGACAGGTGCACGGCGGGACAGGGGATGGTGCCAGGTGGGGACAGGCCAGGTGGGCCCAGGGTCCCCCTTTGGGCCTCCACGGGCCCTGGACCTGGCACCCTCCAGGCGGCTTCTCTGCTTCCTCCTTTTGTTCCTGAAAAGCACGAGCAATGCAGCAGAGGTACCCAGTGGGCGGGGGCCCACGGGGGCCCTGGGGTCCCCAGGTCAGTGGGAGTCCAGAAGGCTGCGTCCCGCGTGGCCGCTGCTGCTGGGCTTCCTGCTGCTGCCCGGCACCCCTGCGGGCTGGGGGAGAGGGGTGGGGGCCACAGCCTGCTGGGCGCCTGCGGGTGGTCTGCAGGCCAGGAGGTCTGGGTAGGCAGTGGGAGGACAACGGCTGAGGCCACTTGGACGGCTTCAGGGCTACGCGGAACCCAGGTTGGCGAGCAGGTTAGAGGTCATCTGCAGCCCATTTCCTGGGTCCTCTGCAGCTGGACAGATAGATGGACAGTGGCCAGAAGCCTAGAGGGGCCCTCAGTGGCATGTGGGCTGAGCCCCTGGAGTGGGCTGGACAGGCCAGGGTGGGGTCACTGGGGGGCCGAGGCCCGCCCGTCTGGGAGGACGCAGTGGGGATGGCATTCGGGCCGTGGGTGTTGGCTGATTCTGTCCACGGTACCCAAGCTGCCCCCAGCCCGTCCTGCTCCGTCTGCTGAAGGAGGCTCTGGGGCATCTCGGGGGGTTGAAGCCGGCCCTGCCTCCACCTTCTGTGCAGTCGAGGGGGCAGGCTGCACCCCCACTTCTGAGCGCTGGGGTTCCCGGTGCAGAGCCTGCCTCTGAGACATGCCCAGGACACCTCCTTCAGGCATGGGGGTCCCGCCAGGGGTCTCCGGGCTTGCGGGGTCTGAGCAGCAGGGAGGGGCTCCTTCCCGCCCGGCCGCCGCCCAGGCCCCGCCTGTGCTACTGGAATGTGGCCTTCATCCGCCGCAGCTTGTCCTGAATCCTCCGCGACGGCTTCTCGCCGGCTGGCCTGATGTCTGCAGCCAGGAGGCCAACGTCGGCCCCACTGAAGCGGGCGATCCTTTGCCTGAGGTAGGACTGCAGCTTGGGGTCGGGAGCGAACGTGAAGGGGTTCTCCTGGAACGCGTGCACCTGGCTCGCCACCTTGGCGATGTTTCTTGGGGAGAGATGGGGCAGTTTGTGCAAAGCGCGTGGCCGCAGCCGCCTGGCCCTGCACCTGGGCTCCCTGTGCCGTCATGGGGCCTCCCTGTGCTCGGGCCTGTGGGCCTCCCCTGCACCCACAATGCAGGCCTCCCCTGCACACCCCAAATGCGGGCCGCCTGCCCCTGCACCACACAATGTGGGCCGCCTGCCCCTGCACCCACGATTGTGGCCACCCCTGCACCCACAATGCTGGCCGCCCCTGCACCCACAATGCTGCTGAAAACAACCAGGCCTCGCTTAGAGACAGATGAAACCCAGGTTGGCCACGGGCTTCCCTGCTCAGGGTCGGGGCCGGGGTTCAGGCGCTCTCTCACCCCCAGGTTCACCCAGGAAATGGCACCTGGCACCGGCAGGTCCCAGGATGACGTGGGGGTGACGAGACTGCATCAGATGTGTAAACATTTCACTTTTGTTAACTCAGAAGTGAACATGTGTGCACACACGTGTGCATGCACATGCACATGCACAGCCTTAGCCCAGGCTCTTTCTGCAGTTTGATATTAACTTTTCAATTTCTTTTTCTGACCTCTTGCAGTCACCATGCACTGGTCATGCGTCCTACACATTGTGACTGCCTGGGAGGGGGCCAGGCCTGGAAGGCTGCCCACTGGACCTGGCATCCAGCCCCAACGTGGGGGGCAGTGAGCAGCCCTGACCAGTGACCCCACCCACTGTGGAGGCGGGAGGGGCACTGGACAGCTCGGTCCGGGGCCAGGGTGCCATTTCCTGGGGTGGGCGAGGGCTGAGATGGGGAGGAGGGCCCCAGGGGCCGCAGGGTGGGAGGGGAGCGGGGCATTTGGGGCCCCAGAGCTGGGACGTGCTGGAAACACTTGGCACCGTTTGCGAGCAAGAGGGTGAGGCCAGGTGGGGGAGAGGGCGGAGCGGGGTGGAGGGACAAGGCCCATCCCCTGCGCTGCCTCCACCTGTAGGCCCGCAGTCCCGGGGAAGCCCCACCTGGCCTCCACCTGTTCTCTGGGGAAGCCCCGCCCCACCTGGGCTCCCCTGTCTTCACGGGGAAGCCCCTCACCTGAGCTTGCTCCACCTGTGGGCCCGCAGTCCCAGGGAAGCCCCACCTGGCCTCCACCTGTTCTCTGGGGAAGCCCTGCCCCACCTGGGCTCCCCTGTCATCACAGGGAAGCCCCCTCACCTGAGTTTGCTCCACCTGTGGGCCCCATTGGTCATGGTGAAGCCCCCCGTCTCCAGCTGCTGGATGTGCATCGCCAGCAGGCGGGCGGAGGGGAGGGTGGGCTGGGCACGGAACCGCCGGCTCTCCATGAGGCACAGGCTGTCACTCTTGAGGAAGACCTGGACAGACACAGGGGGTCTGCCGGGCTCTGGAGGGCTTCAGGCCAGCCCGCAGGTGACTGCCTGGGGGCCCTGGAGCCCCTGCCACACCGTTGGACAAAAACATCTAGCTGGTCAGCAGCCCCCAGGTCCACGTTGGGCTGTGGGTGACCCCGGCATGGGCCGTGCTTCCTCATTCCTGCC
>PVIY010032054.1:0-29332 GCA_004026745.1 Myrmecophaga tridactyla
TTTGTAATAACTTTTTATTTGATATTTTGAGAATGCACACAATTTTGATAATCAAATGATATTTAAGATACTGTTTAACATTTAGAATTCAAGTACTGATGTATCTATATTTATAGATATTTTTTCTTCCTTGCTTTAATTTTAAATTGCTTTGTGAAATATTTTGTACAAATAGACTTTAGGATGATTACTTAGATTTTTTTAATACACCTATGGATAAGCCAACTAAGATAAACATTTTAGGTGGTTAAGATTTCCATATGTTAATTGTAAAAATATTTGTATCTTCATATTTTCCTGAAATAAGGAAAATATTTAGTAACATAGGTTATTATTATAGCAATACAGATATTTGTAAGAACTTTCTACTTGATATTTTGAGAACAGTCACAGTTTTGACAGCCAATCAAATGGTATCTCAGTTAGTTTTAATACTTAGGATTTAAGAACTTTGCTATCCAAATATGTAGATTTTTTCCTTGTTCCCTTAATTTTAAATTGGTTTATGAAACTAACTGTGCAAACCCAGGCTTTATAATCATTGTAAATATGCCTATGGTTAAGTTAACCAATATATCCACCTTGTTGGTTCTAAGTGTATTGTTTGCTTTCTTAAATCAAAAATATGGAACAAAAACCTTAATGGAAAAGACAACTAAAATCCACATATGTAATTTTAAATTTTCTAGTAGGTATATTAAAAAGGATAGAAAGAAATAGATAAAATCAATTTTAATATTTTCTTTAACCCAGCATGTTCAAAATATTATCATTTCAATATGTAATCAACAGAAAAGACCGAGTCTTTTTTTATTAGTAAGTCTTCAAAATCCAGTGTGTATTTTACAATCGCAGTTCATTATAACCAAGACCAGCTACATTTGAAATGCTCAGTAGTATATGCAGCAAGTAACTACTATGCAAGCAGTGCAGATCTAGAATGATCTTTTTACAATGCAAATCTGGTCATTTCATGCCATCGCACATTTAAATCTTTGTAGCTTCCAAATTTTTCCTAGAATTAGGTTTAAAATCCATAACCTGGCCATAAGGCCCTACAGGGTTTGTGATGTGGCTTCTGCTTATATTGGGGTCTCTGCCTTTTCTCCCCCTTGCCATCAGCGTCCCAGCCAGTTTCTCTGACACGCAAAGTGTCCACCCACCCAGATCCTTTGCACATGCTGTTCCCTCTGCTGTGAATGCCCCTCTTTACCACCATCCTCTCTACCATCAACAGCTTCTCCACCTGTTTAATCCCTATAGCAGGTCTATGATGCAGGTATTATTCCCATTTTAAAGTCAAGGAGGCCCAGAAGGGTTCAGGAACTGGTCAAGTAACATAGGTTAGGATTGGAGATTTATCGGTCGATTTCAATCCCATATGCTGTGCATTTCACTAGTTCTCCACAGACAACTTTCCCATGTTTAATAATCTTGCTAGGCTTTTGCTTTGTTGACACTGTGACTGAACACTTAAATAATACAAAAAGCTGAATGTTTTATAGCATGTTGTGTATGTGTGTGTACCTTTTTTGTTGCCAAATTCCTTTATACCAATGTTGCCCAACTGCATTGCACAATTCAAGTATGATTGCCTCATATGGGAATCTTAAGCAAAAGTAAACCTCATTTGAAACAATGTCATTTACTATTTTAAGTCCAAGAAGGAAGTTAAATGCTGAACAAATAATGGCTCAAGTATGGGACACCACTCAAATACTGGCTGATTTTCCTTCTTGAGTAAGAGATGGTGCATATAATGTGCTTGAACAGATTGCTTGGCACACAAAGGGAGCTCAGTAATTGTTAGCTATTATTATTATCATTATCATTCCTTGTCTGAGCAGTAATGAGATATTTTCATTTTAACTTTTCATTTTTTTTCTTGCATACACATTAAAGTATGGGAGTTAAAAATTCCATATTGGTTCTAAAGGACTCACTATAAATCACTGCCATAAATCATCTTCTGGATTCATTTGGGGCAGCCCATATCCCCAGATCCAGAGCTGTGTCGACTAATTCCCAAGGCTCAGCACAACCCAGCTGTGCCCCGTCTCCTCAGCATTATGGGAGCAAAGCAGCATGGCTCGCAAGGGCAAGTGCTTTGTAATCAGGCAGACTTGCGTTTGATCTAGGTTTTTGCTTTGTGACTGAGCTGCTCCCACGACTCAGTGCCACCCCTGCCTATCCGCTCCTGAATCTGTCACGATAAGTGGTGGCGTTACCAGGTCACTAAGGCAGAGCAGAGATTTCACGTCAATGGCACTGGTCCTGCTAAGGATACAATAGCGCCTTAGCCCTACTTGAGCTTTCTGTCAAACTGCCCAGACTACCTTTAAAATGTTAGACTCCCCTAACTCATTTGTTGTGAGAAATAACAGTTCAAAGTGATTTTAAAACCTTTCTGATAACATGAAGGCAGTGCCGTGTAGTGGTGATGAATAGACTCTGAGCCTGGTGCTAATGGTTACTCATCAACTTTGTAACATGAACTTCCTAGGGTTGTTGTGAAAATTGGATAAGGTACCATGTGGAAAGACATAAACAGTGCCTGGTGCATGTAAGAGCTAGATATGAATGGGTTTGTAAGTTGAATAAAATGGGCAAATATATTTAATTTATGGAAAATCAAGCAGAGAATAAAAATTCATCTGTCATTATAATGCTAATATATTAGGCATATAAGTAATAATTGAAATAAGTTAACTAAAGTATATATGTATGGATGGATGAATGAAATGAGAAAAGAAAATTGTAGGTCAGTTGGTCTACAACTCAGACATATGAAATTGTAGAGCTTCAAAGCTATGTAGGCACAGGAAAAAAACTGACAGAAGATTTAACAGATATCTGGATAGATTATTTTCCCACTTTTTCCTACAAAGTATTTGTTTCTAAGATTCTTAAGCCAATTGTAAGGAAAATTACCCAATAATGATTACCTTTACCTTACCTGATTTAGACCAAATATAAAATCACTGATCCTTCTAAGAGTTTTACTCTTGAAGAGACAAATATTATCAAGAAAAAATTAATCCTTTAGGAATCTGGATAGGATTAACTGGATTATACTTCTTTTTTGTGAGCAATAACATATATACAAGAAAGCTATAAATTTCCAAGCACAGCACCACAATTAATTGTAGATTTATTTCATATTTCAGACTTTGACATGGGTTACAATTTCACAATTTTAGGTTTTTACTTCTAGCTGTTCTAAAATACTTGAGACTAAAAGAGATATCAGTTTAATGATTCAGCATTCATATTCATTTGTTAAGCCCTATCTTCTATGTATAATTCCACCATCACCTTTGATCTTTCCATACCTCTCACTGGGGTTGTTTGGGCTACGGCAATTCTGAATTTTTGATATTGGAAGGGTCTGTCACTAATATGGGGTAGGGAGATGGAACTATCTGATGTTCTGGAGAGGCTGGGCTAGGTTTCAGGACTTATCTGGACCAGGTACCCATCCGGAGGTTGTAGGTTTCTGGTCTCTACCTTATTTCTATCTCCTGATAACCTGTGTTCTTAACTGAAATGCTCCAGGTTCACTCATTAATGTTAGTTCATATCAGTGACACCATACAGCATTTGTCCTTTTGTTTCTGACTAATCTCACTCAGCATAATGTTCTCAAGGTCCATCCATGTTGTTACATGCTTCATGACTTTATTCTGTCTTACAGCTGCATAATATTCCATCGTATGTATATACCACAGCTTGTTTGGCCACTCGTCTGTTGATGGGCATTTGGGCTGTTTCCATCTCTTGGCAATTGTAAATAATGCTGCTATAAACATTGGTGTGCGAATGTCCATTTGTGTCCTTGCCCTCATATCCTCTGAGTAGATACCTAGCAATGGTATTGCCGGGTCATATGGCAATTCTATATGTAGCTTCCTGAGGAACCGCCAACTGCCTTCCACAGCGGTTGTACCATCTGACATTCCCACCAACAGTGGATAAGTGTGCCTCTTTCTCCACATCCTCTCCAGCATTTGTTGTTTTCTGTTTGTTTGATAATGGCCATTCTGGTGGGTGTGAGATGATATCTCATTGTGGTTTTGATTTGCATTTCCCTAATAGCCAGGGAAGTTGAGCATCTTTTCCTGTGCCTTTTTTTAGCAATTTGTATTTCCTCTTCTGAGCAGTATCAGTTTAAACATAATTTCTAAGTGTACATTAGTATCAATTTTATACTGTATAAAATTGATTTTATTTTTAGTCTCAGCTGTCAGCAACAACATCACTGTCTTTATCCCTGTCTAATTTGACTTTGCTTAACTCTCAAGCTACCTTTTCTGCCTGGTAACAGAACACTTCATCTTGCAGGTAGCTCAGTCATTTACACATTCCTTTGGGTAATATTTAATCCCATTCAGGGTTCTCCCCTCCCTCTCCTTCTTCTTCCCCCCGGGTGGTCTAAGTGCCATCAGCCAGGGGACACGCAGTGTCCACATGGTGCAGGCATCAGTCTGAAGGGCATCTGGCTCACTACCACCTCCTGTAGTCTGCCACCTCCATCCACTGCAACCCTCCTCAGCTATATCTTTTAAGCTAGCCAGATTTGAGTGTTCTCTGGCTTTCAGCTGAACACATTCTACCTGGTATGGAATTTGGAGCCAGAAAATGGTATTACTGAAAGACATGGACCTTAACACATGAAATTGGATGAGTCAAGGAAGTGAGGTGGAAAGCAATGAGGTGGCTGGGAAATAGGTCACTCTGATTATGCAGGTGCAAAAGAGCTGGTTAAATTGTCACTTGGAATGCAACCCCTGTGGCTATGGGTGGGAAGTTATAAGGACTCATGCCAGCATCACCACCAGACAGAAAAGAGCTCCCTTCCCTTGGTTTCAATTGGAATAATCCCATGGCAGTGCTCTATTGGTGTACTTGCACCAAGCCTCAGACCCCCTAGATGAATCTTTGTGGATGGGGGGGGGGGGCAAAGGTTAGAAGAAGGGGATAAGGTGGGCATGAAAAGAGCAGTTCTCTGAAGAGAAAAGGAGGGATGCTCTTTTCAAAAGAAGAATTGGGTGCTGCGTAGGAAAAGCAGGACATAGTCAATATCATGAGGGAGAAAGAGGTCAGTTATTGAGATAGAGAACAAAAGACAAGGAGCCAGTCTGCAGGTAAAGAGGAGCTGGTTTGAGCCATAGAGTAAAAATATGTTCCTTTTGTCATGCCGCATCTGCTTCTGGTCCATGTGATCTGATGGAGTTGTCCGTCATGGTGCTTTGCATTCATTCATCCAAATATGGTGTGCTCTAAAGTGGACTCTACTAAAGCACTATTCTGAGTACTAGAGATGGAGCAGTAAAGAAGGGAGATGAGATCTCTGTCCTCATGGAAACTCCATTCTAATAAGGGGAATAGTAAACAAATTTAAAAAATAAAATTAAACTAAGAACTTGTAATAGATGAATACAATAATGAACAAATGAATAGAAATATTAATAAACAAATAATTGCTTATGTAAACAAGAAAATGTTAACC
The DNA here is from genome assembly GCA_004026745.1 of Myrmecophaga tridactyla. Taxonomy (NCBI): domain Eukaryota; kingdom Metazoa; phylum Chordata; class Mammalia; order Pilosa; family Myrmecophagidae; genus Myrmecophaga; species Myrmecophaga tridactyla. Next base: position 5,510 of record PVIY010032054.1, read on the forward strand.
AATAAGTAGTACAGTACTAATAAACATACTTAGGTAATACGATGAGAGCTCAGTGGTTGCTTCCATCTGGCAGGTAGAAGAGTTGGCGCAGGAGATAAAGGTCTCGGACATTCTCCAGTGCTGTCTCTGCCTTCCTTCTTCAAAGCAAGGTTCTGGTAAACACAGGGCCCACCAGTGAGGAAAGGAAGGGTGTTGCCTGGCTGGGAGTGGAGACATCGTCCTCTCTCCACCCTGGTTGCTGACCTGCCTGGACTCCATCAATGGGATCCCTTGTTTTCTGGCATCTATTTGGATTCATCCAATGGGGAACATGGGCAGGAGATGGGAGGGTGATTGGAGAGTGAGGTCAGGTATATATTTCACCAGCTCCAGCCCTCTGGGTTGCCTTCTGCCTTCTTCCTCAAAGGCAGCCCTCTTCACACAGCTTCTCTGTCTTCAGCTCCCATGACCCTCCTTCCCTTCACTGCTTCAGCCTTTCAGTTTCCGTTTACCCTGCTCACACCTTTGTGAAGAGCTCCATCATAAGGCTCTTCAAATTTCTCAATTTCTGGTCCTTTCCCATGTGATAGACACACTAAGTCCTTACTGCTGATAGACACACTAAATCTTCACTGCTGAGCATTTGCCACAAATTGCAAGATTTGTCAAGGGACAGCTCCAGGCTCAATTTGTAGGCACAAAAATAACTTATCACTGCTAATTGCCACCATTTGCCAAACCCCAAACAGCATCATTTCTTTTAACCCTAAAGAACACCCAGGGCTCTATCTGAGCTCCTACAGAAGTGCATGCACTATGCTTACTTTTCAGAAACCTAAAACTTCCATATTGTTCCTAGGCTAGATAAGGCCAGAAACCCAGATGGGCTAGTCTTTCCAAGAGTGTCAACCAATTCCATCCCCATCCTATATTTTTCAACATGAAAAAAGTTAGAATGAGCATAACTCAAATATCCCTAAAGATTGGGAGAAAGATCAAAAGAGAAGGAGGGTCATAACAGAGAAGATAAGATTCAACAAATGAGTGACTACTGCGTTGTTATATTGATATTTCTTTTTAGTCTCCAGTGTCTTGGAGTAGCTAGAAGGAAAAATCTGAAATTGTGGAACTGTAACCCATACCAAACTTTGAAATCTGTTTATAGCTACTTTTTAACATTTACTTTGAAATTTATTGCTTTTTTATATATGTTATGTTTCACAATAAAAAATGTTAAAAATAAAAATAAACTATCACTACTCTCAGATGAGAGATGGGATTTGGCTTTGGGAAGAAAAGAGACTTTCCTCTCTTTTCCAAGAGTGAGGGACAACTCTGCTGAGAATGCTTGCCCCAGCATTCATAGAAACACAAGATTTGTTCTGTCTTAAACCTCAGAAACTTGCGTAACTGAGCTGCTGCCAGCTTTGCCAGGAACTGGTACAGGAGTAGCTCTGTATTGCCCCAGGGAATCCAGTGAGTGGCTGTGTTAAAATTCTGCTCTTGCATAATAGGTTTCACAGAAATGTTTCAATTTTATGAAATGAAAGTGACCACTGCCGGTGACCTGAAGTTCCTATAGTAACAGAACTACCTCCTGCCTGGCACACAGCCGTCTTGTCCAGAGATTCAATTCAAAAGGGTAGGGGTGGCAAAGAGAGGAGGGGAAGAGAGTGAAAGCTATCAAGTACCTACTAAGTGCCAGTCACATGTTTTCAGTCCATAAAAGTTATTTAGCATGTCCTAAGTGTCAGGCCTGACGCTGGTTGCTGGAGTTACAGCAGGGAAGTCATGGACCCTGCCCTCGGGGAGCACACAGGCTAATGGGGAGGAAATAGATGGAGCAAGTAATTCAAGAGGCATGACCATGACGTCCCCGATACAGAAGTCTCTTGGGATTCCTATGAAAGAATTATTATACTCATTTAGCAGCTAAGCAACCTAAGGCTCAGAAAGATTGAAGAAGCAAGCAAGATGCATAGCCAAGAGTTGAACTCTAGATATCTAATTCCAAAGTTGGTATTCCTTCTATGACAATGAGTTAAATTTAGTAGCATGTCCCTAGGGTGAGACATGTCATTGTTTAAGAATTTTTTTATGGGATTGTTATAAAGATTAAATTAGATGGTAGAGGTGAAAAGTAATCTGTCTCATTACTACAGATACGCAGTTTGAAAAGTTCACAAAGTGTTTGTAGAAATGGGGAAGCAGAAAGAATGTAGTGGAAACTTTTTAAATTCCCATCTCGCCTCCCCTTCTGCTGGGCTGTGTGAGCCACTTAACTTCTGATGTTTTGATTTCTTAATCTAAGTAAATAAAGGACAATTTTAACTTGCCTTGAAAACATATTTTTAAAAAATGAGGTAACTTGCAAACAAGAGTTGCTAAAATGGTGGATGCTTGTGGGCTTAGGAAGCTTAAAAATAAAAAGCTAATGCTACAGTATACATTTCTTTATGTCTTCCTTGGATTCAAGTCAAAGTATATGTATATATTTTATATAGCTAGGTCTGTTTTCTATTTAAACATTATTCCATGTAGTATTTCTTGTGTGTGCATTACCATTCAGTTTTTACCAGATTTGGGGTTATTCTCAGTTTTCCAGACTCTTCTGAAGCTGTGAGATGGCAAAGTTGTAGCTATGTTTACCTTATTATTTCTTAGGAAATACAATCTAAATAAGACACTGTATCCTGAAAAGGGATGTAAATATATTCTTGCTGAGGCCACGGTGGCTCAGTAGGTGGCATGCCTGCCATGCCAGAGACCTGGGTTCGTTTCCCAGGGCCTCCCCATGCAAAAAAGAAAGAAAGAAAGAAAATATGTATATATATATATATGTATATATTCTTGCTGGTTATACTAGAAACTATGGACTGCCTTCCAATATTGATTCTATCCTGTTGCCCAGAAACAAAACCTTGAAAATGAGCCCAACTAAAAATGAGAAGTACATTACTCAGCTTTGTTTACAGTGAGGAATTGCCAAATGACTAAACAACCTCCATGAATCAACCTAATAGATATGTTTGGGACTGATGTATTGACTGTGCTTTGTTTTGGATTATGACTGTATAATGCTAAATCATTAAACTGATATTTCTTTTAGTCTCCAGTATCTTTGAGCACCTAGAAGTAAAAACCTAAAATTTATCTGCTCTACAACTATTTGTTGTGCTGTGCTTTGAAATTTATTGCTTTTCTGTATATATGTTATTTTTCATAAAAAAGAAAAAAGTCAATTGTGATGATTAAAAAATTTTTATTCCTTCTAGCTTCCCATATTCTGGAGCAGCTGGAAGGAAAAATCTGAGAGGATCGTATGGTAGCCCAGGACAAACTCTGGGATCTGTCCTATAACTACTAGTTGAAGAGTGCTTTGAAAACTATTGTTTTTTTTCTTTCTTTGTTTTGAATATATGTTATATTATACAATAAAAAGTTAATTAAAAATAAAAAAAATTTTAAAAAAAGATTGTATAGCAAACACCCTTGGAAGACAGAGATAATGTCTCCCTCCAGAGAGCAGGTTTGCTGTATAGCTTTGAAGGATCTGGTAACTCTTTCAGGAGCAAAGGACAGGCATATTAATTGTCCAATTTAAAAGAGTCAGGTTCCCTGGCTCAGAATTCCTCTCCTGTGTGTGTGCGTGTAGGTGACACCTGTTCCTCTCCATGTTGTCTGGTAGGAATCCAGATTTGGCGATCTAGTGCAAAATGCTGGTACTCTAGCTGCTGCCATTGCTGTGAGTTATAAATTGCCTTTTGTCTCTGATCCAGGAGTCTCATGTCTTCTGCCAGGATCCATGAAACTGTGAGAGGCTAACTTGTTAGCTAAGGTAAAATCTAAGACCCTCCATCGTTCTTGACAATGGTATGTTAATTTCCTATTGCTGCTGTAACAAATTGCCACAAACTTAATGGTTTAAAACAACACACGTTTATTATCTTATAGGAGGTCAGAATTCCAAAATGGGTCTCATCGGGCTAAAACCATGATGTCAGCAGGGCTGTGTTCCTTTATGGGAGAATTCCTTTCCTTATCTTTTCTACCTTCTAGAGGCCATCTGCAGTCCTCAGCTTGTGACCCTTCTTTCATACTCACAGGCGGCAGCACAGCATCTTCAAATGTCTGACTCTGACTGTTTTCCTCTTTCACTTGTAAGGACACTTGTGACTACATTGGGCCAACCCAGGTAATACCGGATGATCTCCCCATCTCAAAATCAGGTGATTAGTAACCTTAATTCCATCTGGAATCTTAATTCTTCCTTGCCATGTAACATCATATATTCACATGCTCTTGGGATTAGGATGTGGACATATTCGAGGGCCATTTTTCTGCCTAACACAAGTGGTATGATAGTTGATGGAGGGAAGCCACTCTGTGATATTACATTTGTCATAAGATATATACATATTTGGATCCGGTTGTCTCCTAATGTCTTGTATTGCTCAAGAGAATCATAACCATCACGAAATATTGAATTCTTACAGCATGCTTATGAAGTTGCCTATGTGAGAGAGGACGCCGCTGAAAATCAGGACCTGTCTTTGTGACTTTCATTTTGAAATATTTGAAATCCCCAGATCTCACTAAGTGACTTTGTGTACTTTAACAGGTCTGTATTTTATGTCAGACTGTTCCAGACATATTCTCCAAGTTTGGTGAAAATCCTTCCAGCCAATTTCTCATGTACATTGTGTTTTATTTATGTGAGTTGAGAAATAATTATCTACCACAAATTTAGTTCTGCCGTGGGCCAAATCATAGTCTTTTTCTGCATAGTGAGACTGGGACTTGGTCATAATGGCTATAGCCTTTCATTACAACTTATATATTGTTTTTAGTTTTCTAGGCTTCTCAAAGCAGATACCATGAAATGGTTTTGACTTAAACAATGGGAGTTTATTAGCGTGCAGACTTACAGCTTTGAGGCTGTGAACATGTCCAAATCAAGGCATCATGAAGGTGATGCTTTTGTCCCAAAGACTGACTGCAGGTGATACTTGGATCCTCCGCCACATGGCGGGTCACGTGGCAGAGTCTGCTCGTCTCTCTCCTCTTCCAGGTTTCATTGCTTTCAGCTTCTTACTTCCATGGTTCTCACTCTCTCTCTCTCTCTCTCTCTCTCTCTCTCTCTCTCTCTCTCTCTTTCTTTATATTCGTTCCATTTATAAAATACTTAAGTAAAAGAATTCAGATCCTTCCTGAGTGAAGTGGATCATGTTTTAGCCAAAGTAACCTCATAACAAGATCCTACTTACAATGGCTCCACACCCATACGAATGGATTAGATTAAAGAACATTTGGGGTTGGGGGGAGGAGGGTAATATACAGCTTCAAATAATCACATACATATTAAATTAATTTTCATGGAAAATTATATCTCTCTTAATCAAAACAAAGTTCTTTCCCATTTATTCATTCATCCAATAAATATTTATTCAGTGCTTGCTATGCGCCAAGCCCCTGGTCTAAGTGCTGGGGATATAGAAGTGAAAAAACAATATCTCTGCCCTTTTGGAGCTTTATTCTAGTGTGGATGTGGTAGAGATGAGGGGAGACAGAAAGTCACCCGGTTTGACTTGTGTCTCATCAGGCTATAATCCAGGTGTTACTTGAGGCTGTGATGTCATCAGAGGTTCAACTGGGCAAAGATTCTCTTCCAAGCTCCCTCAAGTTTCTGGCAGAATTCACTTCCTTATGGCTTTGGACTGAAGGTTTCAGTTCCTTGAATTCACCCTCAGCTCCTAGAGGCCACCTTCAGTTCCTTGCCAGTTGGGCTTTTCCAACAGGACCACTTACTTTAAGACAGCTTGCTTTTCCAAAGTGAGATATAGATAGATATATAGATAGATAGATAGATAGATAGATAGATAGATAGATAGATAGATAGACAGACAGACAGACAGACAATAGCTAGATAGACAGACAGATAGATAGGTAGATAAAGTTTTCTACCATGATGGGGTCTTACATAACATAAAAGAATCATGGGAATGACATCCATCACCTTTGCCATATTCTATCAACTAGAAACCCAACTGCCTGCCACATGTAGAGCCTCAGCCATCATTTCCAAAGAGGCCAGTTGCTGTGCCAGAAAGAAAGACACAACAGAGACGCCAGAGCCGCAAAGACTTGGCTTTTTCATGAGTATCATGGAAAGCCATGTGTATTAGTCAGGGTTCTCTAGAGAAACAGAACCAACAGGAGATATCTGTAAACATGAGATTTATAGAGGCGCCTCATGCAACCGTGGGAATGAAAGAGTCCAAAATCTGTAAGGCAGGCTGGGCTGTGAAGCTGGCAGCTCAATAAAGGATCTGGATAAACTTCCTAGGAGACGCTCGCTGGCTGAAGAAGCAGTGAAAAAGTCTCTCTTCTTCCTTAGTTGGACTATCTCATTTATGAGAGACATACCCTTAGTTGATCGCAGGTATAATCAGCCACAGCTACAATCAACTGATTGGTGATTTAATTAACCACCCTTCCATTTATCGACCAGACACGAAATATCCCTGCAGCAATGGTCAGGCCAGTGCTTGCCTGACCAGACAACTGGGCACATCACCTGGCCAAGGTGACACCAGAACCACTCCCTCACACCATCGGTGAGTCTTCAGTGGAAGTGTGACACAATCTGACTTATATTGAAAAGTATAATTCTCGGATGTTCTGTTGAGATCAGAATATCTTAATAGCCTGTCTTTCAAACTAAAAGTCCCAAACTCTATTATGCATTGGGTGGGTAGGCAGAGTTCTCTTAAGCCCTGTCTCTCTCAGTGATACCTTTTGTCTTAATTTGTCAAGGCTACCGCAATGATGTACCACAGACTGACTGGAATTTATTATCTCACAGTTTTGGAGACTGGAAGTCCAAAGTCAAGGAGTCAACAGGGCCATGCTTTCTCTGAAGTCTGCAGCATTCTGATGGTGGCTCTCCAGCAATCCAAGCTCTGCCTCCATGACATGGCTAGCTCTCCCACGTCTCCTCCTCCTTCCCACTGTGACAGTGTCCAAAATTTAAAGACTCCAGCCATATTAGACTAAAGCTCATGCTCATTCAGTTTGGCCACACCTTAACTAATAACAACTTCAAAGATTTTGTTATTACAAATAGGTTCACACTCACAGAACAGGAGGTTACAACTTAAACATGTCTTTGTTGGGGGCATGATTCAGTTCATAACACCTTTGATTTAGTGTCTGATCATTGTAACTTTGTATTATTTTATTTACTCTTTCAGAATCTATTGATTCTCCATTTCACTTTGAATAGTTCTTGAGCAGAAGCTGCCTATCCAGTAATCCCATTTGCAGATGGACACTTTCCAATGTTGTATTTTGCTGCTGTTGTTGTTTTTAATATATCACTATCTTTGGATGTTCTGTAGGAAAACAGAGTGAGTAGATACTTGGTTGTCTCATTCTGGACCCCAGACTGAAAGAGCAGCCTCTATTTGGGAACATCATTCTATGGAGGAGGAAAAAAATAGAATGGGACCATACAGTGCCTGTCAAAGATGCTATTGGAAACTGGCATGTTGTCCCTCATGCCCACATTCCTTAACCAAAGCAAGACACTTAGCCAAGCCCTTTAATGGGGTGGGGAAATGTAGTTCACCCCCAGAGAGGCACTGCTCCTCCCAGAGGAGGGAGAGGACACTATCCACTATGGTCTCTAAATTAAGTTTATCAGTCTTGTCAGATACCTCTTCAGTCATCAGCATGAGACAGAGATTAATGCTGAGCTGGAAGAGTTCTCTAAGGAAGTAGAGGAGATGATCCAGAGCTCAGCCATGGGGTCGCTTGCTCTAATGGGAGTACGGGGACAGGAATGGAGCTAGAAGAAGAGGGGTGTGAGGAGCAGAGCACAACCTCAAGGTCTCAGAATTTGTCAAGGTGAGATGCATAAAGGAGGGGGCTGGTTTGCAGGGTCATATCTCATGGAGAAGTGAAGGAGCAGGACATGTCAGTGGCCTTGGTGAGAGAAGCCAGATTACATCTTTCAGAATCACTGACTTCCTGCTTCATGTCTTTGGGATATGGTAAAGTGACCAAGGCAAATAAATATCTACAGCCCAGCTACTATCTTTTGCTGGTGTGGCTTCTTCAGTCACATTGCACACTGCTGTTCACAATCAGTGTCCCAGGCATTCATTCACTGAACTTTTAAGAAGTGCCTTCTGTGGCCCACACACAGCACTGAACATTTGCAGGGAGAAGGGTTGAGTGGATATAATTCAGGAGGGCAGCTTCTGGAGGATTGTCCTTACCTGCAGGTCTGACTTAACTCCAGGTACTAGAGTCAGTACTGAGTTGAGTGCAGTTGCTGCGATCTCTGCCTAGGCCCCTACTAGGTGTTCAAAAGATGTTGAATGAATACATTAGGAGATGAACAAATTTAGTCCTAGGTTTGGGTTAGAAACAGATGAAAAGTGGGTAGGTTGGTATTGACACTTTGAGTGTGAAATGGCAGTAAAATATCTAATAGGTACTGTAAAATGTCTAGTTTTTCAAAGAAAATTAAGCATGGAAGGCAGTTCACAGAACAATATGTATAGCCTATTTTGAACACACACACAAGTCTGGAAGGAAATACCCCAAAATGTTAAGTGTTTCTTGGTGGATAGTGGGATTACAACGATTTTTTTTTTCTTACGACAGATGGAACAAACAATTAAGGTATTTCCACTTAAAAAAGCAGAGAAACAAAGAGGTGGGTTTGTTGTCCACGATGAATTTAAGAGTCAGTGTCCATAAAAGAGGAAACTGAGACACGGGGGTGGAGGAAGTGACTCAGAGAAGAGGAAAGAGAACAATGGTCACTGACGACAAAACCACAGAGTCATACGTAGAGCAAAATTTCCAGTTGGATAGGAGGAAAGGAACATTTGTCAAAGTAACTAGTATGCCTGAAACCTGGGCAGCCATGAAAAGGCCTGTTGTGAGATTAATTCTGAAGCAGGACTTTGAAAAATGGGAAGTGGTTTCAATGGAGGTAAAAGGCTGGCTTTCTGATGGGATCTGAAAGTCTAAATCAAGTTCTATTGTGGGAGGACAGAAAGGAGCTCAGCTGACACAGGTTGGAAGTTCATGATATCACACACTGGCTAAGATGAGAAAGATGTTCAAACAACTGTGGGACCTCATTCTAGAATAGTGAATGTGAGGCTGTGTCTCTTTCCATCCTCTTAAAAGGACCCCAAATCATAATGAATTAAGGGCCCACTCTACTCCAGTATGATCTCATCTTTAACTAATTCTACCTACAGCATCCTATTTCCAAATAGGGTCATATTCTGAGATAGTGGGGGTTTAGGACTTCAATATATCTTTTTTGGGGGTGCAATTTAACCTTTAACATCCGCTAAAATTAAAGATCCTTGAAGGGAGTGTCAGCCTTCTACTCTACCTCCTTTATAACTCACTGATTCTCAAGTTCTCCCCAGAATTAGCAAACCCCAGTGCACTAATAGTTGTCAAGCACAACTCTATACACGAGACTGGCGCACAAAAGTTCATTTAGTATTGGTATGTAAATGACTATGGTAGCCTTTTTCCCTTCTTGGCTTGTCTCTCAGGTATAGACTTAAAGTTTTCTCCAATGAGATCCCCTTCTTGGGCCACCAGATAATTACTTATTTCTTCTCTCTCTCTCTCTCTCTCACACACACACACACAACTAATACATCGGACACATCAGTTACTATGCCGGGTGTTAGAGGCCAGTGACAAACGCTGTATTAGTTCTGATGCTGTAACAGAGACCTAAAAATGACAGTAGCTTGAACAAGACAGAATTACTCTCACTTCACAGTCCCAGGGTAAGGAGTCCAGGGCTAGCTGGCTCATCCTAATACTTTACTCTTCTAGCCCCTAGAGTAGGGGATGGCAAACTTTATCTATCAAGGGCCAGACGGTAAATATTTCAGGCTTTGCGGGCCTTATGGTGTGTGTGTCACAACTCTGACAGGGTGGGTAAATAGGCAGGCACTGGCTGAGTTCCAGCACAACTTCACAAAAACACGCCAGTCTGCTGATCTCTGCCCTGGAGTGGGGCTTCTTAAGCTTAGTGAGGCTCTTGTTTGGAAGAAAGTTCTGATTGAGTGAGTCTAGGCTCTCGGGTGATGTCAGTGCTGCCAATTGCCTTTGGAGAAACACAAGGCTCTAGGGTGCTGCCTGAGGATCACTCATCGCCAGTGCACGAAATATTTATGCCAAGGGACTAGGGGGAAGGGAAAAGGGGCACATGCCAGAAGTGACAAGCAGAACAAAACAGCCACATCTAGGTCAGGGGAGGATGGAAAATGCAGTCATCAGCTGGGCGCCACACACTCAGTAAAATCTTAGTGTTCTGCTACTTTTATTTTCCCCACAAAACATACCTACTTGCATTTCTCTTTGAGTCCTCTGCTGAACAAAGAGTTCCTACTCCCTCCATGGTGAGATCTCCTCGTGTCCTTGGCTCTCAACTCCATCCGCCTTCTCAAAGACTTGGCACCAGACAACCTGCAGATAACAGGGCACTGACTCTCAGCTCCAGCATTCCCAGCACATGAACATGGCTGAGAAATCTCCCACCTTAAAGGGAAAAGTAAGATGGGCCACGGTGTGCCATGCCAGAGACCCGGGTTTGATCCCCAGTGCCTGCCCATGCAAAAAAAAAAAGAGCGAGAGAGAAAAACAGCCCTTCCTTAACCACGGTGCCTTATGGCAACTGTCCTGTTTCACATCTCGCCTTCCCAGCCTACGTTCCCTACCCCACCTCACCTCCTATTCTCACTTCAACTCATTCCAATTCAGTGGGCATATTCACATCACTCCCCTGAAACAGCTCAAAGGGCACCTGTAATGATCATTTGCCAAATCTAGGCTCCTCTTACTTGCTCCCATGGTATTTGACGTGATCAGTCCTTCTTGATTTCCCCTGACCTCAGCAATATTTTTCTCTGATGCTGCCTCTTCCTCTGCTCCACCTCTGAACACCTCTAAATCACTGTCATCAGTAGGCTGATGGTGCTCCAAGTTTTGTTTCCAGCCCCAAACTTCACTCAGCTTCAGATTGTAGGTGCAGATACCTACAAGCTACTTCCACTTGAATATATAACAGGTCTCTCACATTTAATGTGTGAAATGCACAACTCTCAATCCCCTGCCTCCATCCTGAACCCCCCACCCCCACCCCCACAAGTGGGTGGCATTACCATGAGCCAGTTCTGAAGGCCCAATTCTGTCCTTACTACCCTCCAGGACCCACCATGTTCACACATAACAAAGCCATCCTTCCCCAGCTACCTTCACCACTCTCAGCCTACCTAGTTCAAGCCATTGTCATCACCCCCAGGACTACTGCAAGACTTCTAATTGGTGTGAGTACCACTCCTGTACTAGAAGCCATTCTCCACTAGACTGTCATTGATTTCTTCACAAACTTAAATCAGGTAGCATTTCTTCCTCTTGAAATGATCCAGTGGCTTCCCACTGCATCGAGTAAAACTCATCCTTTTTCAGGTCGCCTTCAAGGCCTTCCAGGTGCTGTCCTGACTTCTTTGGTTTTGCCTCCTCCCATTTTTGCCCTCCAGTCATAACGGCCTCCTGCCTAAGGACCTCTGCACTTGCCATAGCTCTGCTGGAGAAAGCTTTGTCCACTGATCTTGGAATGGTTTGGCTCTTTCTTGTCACGTTTTACCTCAACTTACCTACTCACGGAGACCTTTCAAGAGCACCGAGGTACCTACTGCCCTTCTCCTAGTTTAGCACACCACCACTTAATTGCTTTCATCAGAATCTTAAATACTAAGTCTTTGCTTGTTTCTTTGCTGTCCCCCACTTCTGGAATGTGACAGGACAGCAGGAGCTGTCTGTTTTGTTCTTTACTATAGCTACTGCAGCTGGGACAGATTCTAGCTCCCAGTTGGCACTCAGTAGATAACTTTTAAATGTGTGAAAAGTAACTTCCGGTTTCCCTATCACTGATTTTAATCTTAGCTGTGAAAACGACATTCCAGTTAAGGTGAAAACTTTTACTTTTTCCTGTATATACTGGAATAAACATTTTAGTTCCTCCTATTTTCCTGACCGGGAAGTTAAGGGATCAACGAAAGTAGAAAAATAAATTAGATTAACAATAGTGTTGAGCAGAACTTACATCTAAATGACTCAGATGTTCTCCAATGGGAGTTTTGAAGTTTGATACTGGAAATGTTTAGGGGCATTTACCATCATTCCAACTTATTTGATACTTGTGTGTGTGTGAGGAATATGATGCTTTACCCAAGTCAGAATTCCAACTCGGCAGCCTCAGGATTTTCTAGGAGCTATGCATGCTAGGTGGTCGCCATGTATGAAGACATTCCTGTTTTTCAGCATCCGAGGCCCCATACAACCACTGCAAAAAGAAACCAAGAACTCAAAGCAAGCAACCCCAGAATTATTTAACAAATCTCTCTTACTGATTTTCCAATAAAGACAAAGCAAAATGTAAAAATAAGAAATTTTTATTAAAAGTTAAAAATATTTTCAAAGTTCACACATGCAAAGTTATAATTCCACCATAATATGGACTTGTAAAATCACTGGCAAGCAGATACAAACCAGTCGGCAAAACATGCATCAGCTACCTAACCTCCCTAAGTACTTGTGTTTGTGATAAACCTTATCACACTTACCAGAACGTCCCTGCTGCTGTCGCTGCCCCAGTGACTCACATGGTGGAGGATAGGGAACAGAGACAGGCAGAACAGTGCTAGGCTCTGCTGTAGCCCGGCAGCCAGGCCACCCCAGGACCTGAGCAGTCAATCCAGGCAAGTGACTTTCTGCTAAAGATGGGCTTCCCTAAACAGTAGTTCTCAACAGGGCTGCACATTATAATCAACGGAGAACTTAAAAAACATCCCGATGCCTGAGCCCTGACAAATTAAATGAGAATGTCTGGGAGCAGAGCCTGAGTAATGTCCTTTTTTAAAAGCTCCCCCAGGTAATTCTTATGTTCTGGGCGGTGAGACTACAGCAGCCATTTCCTTCTCAACTCTTACCTTCTTAGAACTCTCCCGAGTTCTAATTTAAAATATTTGTCATGATTGACAATCTTCTTGAGTTACGAAGTTATGGCATATGGATGCTTAGTTTCTACCACTGATTTATGAAGGGTTAAAAAAATAGAGCACCCAGATTTCATAAAAAAAATTTATTTTCATATAAAAGTGCCAAAATATCCACCAACGTCATAATCTATCTCAACAGCCAGTTTACGCTAGTAATCAAAACACAAGCATCTTTATTCACATTGTTTAAAATTCGAATCCCTTTCACATATTCCCACAGTAACTCGAGTCTCTCGACAGTGGGAAATTTGCATTCCTATTTGCTGTAGTAGTCCATATGTCCAGGTTCATATAGGCACGAAACGGGTTGAACCCTGGGTAGTATTCCTTGCACATGACGGCCTGGTTTTCCATGTGAGTCGAATGTTCCGTGGTGGGATTGACGGGGCAGCAATTTTCGTACACATCATTTTGTGGGGCCCAGATGGAACCAAAAAGTCCAGACATTGGAGACAAGCTTCGGGTGCTTGTGAGGTAGGGCTGAAGTACAAAAGGGAAGGAAAAGAAAGAAATGTTATTAAAAAAACAAAAACAAAAAACTTTGACAATGCTGAAGTTGAGTATGTACCAGTGGCTATCACAATGTTACCAGTCCAAGTCACTTGGAAGTTATTAAACTATCATCAACAATCTAGGTTGCTTTAACTCCATTTTCTTCAAACCTAGAGTTGTGAAATCCTCATCTGACTAATAAACGTAAGTTTATTTTCAGCCCCTGGAAGGATCTACAGGCCAACTGCACACTACCTGTGAAAACAGTGTTGAGTGAATGTGAAATGGGGAAGGGCCTTGGCTTTGTAGGATGAAGGGCTGGTCCACAGCCAGGAAGCTATCATGACCCAAATGCTGACCACTGACCTTCTTTTCTTTAGATTTTCATTTCATCCATCATCACAGACAAAAAGGTCAGCAAAGACACTGGCATCACACAGAGAGCTTCCTGGCCCTTAACTTAATCTACAAAGGATCACTCCTCCGTGTAATGTGAGATTCTTTTTCATTCAGGGCTGGCTAGAATGACAAAGGCTGCAACCCTCCACCAGTCTGCTTACATGCTGGGTTGCTCCAGAGGGCAGCCAGCCTTAGCTTGTGTGAGCTAAAAGCAATAAACCAGGGTGTGGCTGATTCAAACCCAATTTTAAAATGAACTGAGATGAGCATTAAGGAAATACCAGAAACAAACTCAGAACTGCCCAGGGTAGGTTCATGGCACAGGATGGGTGAACACTGACCGAGGAGCTGATGAAACTGGCATGTTCCCAGGCAGTAGGCATGTTGGGTGGGGCGTTCCAGGTAGATTGAGAGCTGTGATCAATGAAGTCTGACTGAATGTCTGCAGGACAAGGGAAGCCATTGGGGTAATTCATGTTTTCTACAAAGAAGGGGAGACATCAACATTGGTAAACAATTTTATATAGAGAGAATTGAATTCTCACTCCCAGGCACAAAAGCTTTCCAAGGACTTAATATACTGGTAAGTTAAAGACATACATGAAAAACTTAATGTGAACCAGGGGGATCATTTCATTGTTACTCTCAAGGTTAAAAGTATGTTTTAGACAAACCTACCTGGGGAGCCCTTGGTGAGAAAGGTCCTTCTCTGGGTTTGTTTCTCAATATTTGATAATCTGATAGATATCTTTCTAATAGAAAACACACTAAAATACTACTAAAGATTTTACTGGTGTCAAGAATTTTTTCTTTTATTACCTGGCCTGCCAACCTCAGCCACCTTCACAGATGCCATATGGGATGATAAATGCATTCTGAGACCAAGCTTACAGCTTGGATACAGTAAGAAGATGGTAAATATAATGTCTCGCAATTATGTATGGAAGAAAATTACCTAAGCACCCTCTGGTGGTCAGCACAGAGCAATGCATATACCAAAGTCCAATAAGTAGAATACCTAATGAACTGCTTACCACTTTCCCTCATGCTTGAACCTGGGCCATGAAAAATAATGATCAAATACTGATCAGACTGCAGTGTACAACCTAACAAGTAAGGAACTGCACTAGGAACATTTTCCAGCTCATCAGGAAAATCCCATATCTCATTTATTATATTACAGATGCCTGAACCCAAGCATCTGCCAATTTCCCACTATTTCCCCTCCAAACTCCTCTCCTTCCTTTTGGAGTCCCACCAAGGGCAGAAGAATCAGTACTGGCTGAGGAACAAAGAGGTAAATGTTTCTACTTTCTTTGGGACTTGTTTGCAAGGCTTTTCAGGCAGACAACTTTTAAAGCCTCAGACAACCCCAATAGATAATCCATATAAGTCGAAATGACCCAATTTTATCTAATTTGAAGGAATAAATAGGTTAGGGTAATTTGTAGAAGCCCAAGACACCCAGATTGAGAGAGTTTTCTGATAGTCACATAAAATTGTGCATGGCAGGCAAGCACGAGCATGTTCTCAGGAAGCCACTGTGAGCAGTGTTCCCTCCCAAGTCAGCTCCCACACATCTTCCTTCAGATTAGTGCCGCAAGTCCACGTCCTTCCTGCTTCGGCTGTATGAAGAATGGCGCTGGGACAGATAGCTTTACCTTCTGGAAAGGCATTGTAATCGTTCAATTCCAATGGACAGTACATGTTGGGAAACTGGCCATCACAAGTTGTGCTCCAATCAATGAAACCACTACAAAAAGAACAAGAGGTCTGATTTCAGAAACAGGATGTTAAGAGACAAAGTCAAGGAGGAGGAAAACAATTTAGGGGAATCATCACATTTTAAGAGTTTGTTTCCCTTTCACAATTTTCAAATCATTATGGACCTTCACGCTATATTACCCAACAGCTTAACCACTGCTTATTCCCCAATTTTGGAAAATAAACAATGTATTTTCTCAAGTTGCCGATTCGAAGACTTACTAACTAAATGTTCAGCCAGTCTTTGGCAGGGATGGATGGGGCTGGCAGCCTACTTTACTTATAGCTGTGCTTGATGAGCCTGACAACCAGAGACAGAATCCAAGGCCTTGGCTTCATTCGCATATGGAAGAACCATGGACGTCTTTGAAGTGCCACAGCACACACCTGAAGGATTTTTAAAGGTTCTGCTATTGAAATGGCCCCTTCACTCAGAGATCCAGACCAGCATTCGTCTGGGGTAAATCGCAACTAGGAAGATTATGCTTTTTGATACTCGGGACCACTACTGCAAACTGGATTCTCATTTTGGAAAAGTAGAAATTAAGAAAGTAAAACGCCTGTAGTCAGCAGAACAAAAAAAAACATTCAAACAGGATCTGTGCTTAGGCAAAATATTAACATTTCTTCAGATTTCTTTAATAGAATGACGTATTCCTATCAAATGTCATTGTATCACTATCTTTCTACTCAAACTATCTAATCTTTTATACTGTTAAATAGGTTGAAGATTAATACTACAAAAAAAAGGAAATAAGTCTTTGCTCTGTTGGGGGTAGGAATTATGAGTGACTTTAAAAAAAATTTTCCTCTAATATATTAACTTATCTCCTTTCTCATTTAAAAAAAGGAAAGTAATGATATGTTAACCAATTGTAATTACTTCTATTTCCTTTCATGCTTCTCTCAATGTCTGGCTTGTTGTCTTCTAAAACATTACGACACAACCCTAAAAGGCACACAGAAAGACACAGCTAACGTACACTGAAGTAAGGAAGCATGGCTCTAATTTTCGTAAGGACTACTTAACAAAAGGAATTCAAGTCCCTATTGCAAGTCCTTCTGCCCATCAAGGCACACATAAGAGACTGAAACTATACCTATTGTGAACGAGAGGAGCCTCCTGCATCACACAAGGCACACCGTTCTCCAGACTGCAGTTTAAGTTGCTTGTTAGACACACTGGCTGGGTGGGCCACAGGTCTCCGGGTGGGTAAAGACCTAAGGAAGAGAACACGGCCTCTCAGTCCACCTCCTTCCCCGCTGAGACCTCACCTTACCCTTCCTGCCAAGCTGTGCTCAACTTCTTTCTCCAGGGAATCCTGACCCATGTCCCCTCCCCACACTGACTTCTTCTTGTCTTCTCTGACTCCTTTCGGGATATAATGCTGTAACAGAGCATACTGCTGTGACCTTTCTTCTTTCAGACAGTGTGCAACTTGCCTCCAGAGCTGGATTATACGATTAGTTCACTCAACAGATACATGAACCTGCTTTATGTAAGGCACTGTTACAGACTCCAAGACACTGCGGTGAACAAGTTTACAGTCAGGTGAGCATAAATAACAAAGAAAGTCAGAAGTATAGCGTGACAGGTCATGGTAAACACTATGATGACCAACAGCGATTTTAAACAGAGCCTTGCCGAGGTAGCATCCGATCAAAGATGTGAACGAGGAAGGAAGTGAGCCAGGTGGTTACCAGGAAGAGTGCTGCAGGCCATGGAAAGAGGCCCTGAAGCGGGAGCGTGCCTACTGAGTTCAGAACAGCAAGGACGCCAGTGCAGCCAGGAGTGGGAAAGGGGAACAGTGGGGGGGGGACGTCAGAGCAGACTGGGAGCCAGTGGGGCCACTTCAAGGGCTCTGGCATTTACTCTCAATCACATGGGAAGCCACTGGAAGGTTCTTAGTAGATAAGCCCCCCCACCCAAGTTTCTCACGTTTTTGTATTCTTACAAAGAGAGGCACTGTCTACCTCTGCTCTGGGCCACCTTTTTAAGGATTTTGTTAAGTAAAAGCCTTGGAAGATATAGTGTCCTCCTCTAGAGCAAAGGGCAGGCATGCTTACTGCCTACTGCAAAAGGTCTGAGTTCCCTAAACTCAGAGCTCCTCTTCTGTAACACAACCCACTGCATATGCAGGCATGTATATGGGCCTGTTTGAGTCACGCTGGGGGTACCTGGGTGGGGAACGAAACTGACACAAATATACTGACGTTTGTGTAGCTGGTCCAACCTCAGTTACATCACAGCTTTATGTCTGGCAGTTATCCCTCTGGGGTAAACTTCATCCCTGATTCTGCCATTTCATGCACAGGTGCTGGTGCAGTGGGGCCCTCGATTCACCAAGGTTCCCCTAAATGCCTCCTGGGCCTCGTTCACAGATGGCATGACTAAGCTGAAACCCAATGGTGTCCACTGGCTGCTGCAGCTGTCCAACCTGGGGGCCAGCTATGTAGAACCGAGAACTATGTGGTTATTCTAGCCAGTGGGCAGAATTCAAGGCGATTCTCATAGCTCTGGACAATTCTCCCCCTAATGAATCCTGTTATGTCTTCATTGACTCTTGAGCTATTACCCCTGGCCTCTGTGTTTAGTCTGCCACCTGGAAAACTCAGACTGGAAAATTAAAGACGTCCCTCTTTGGGATTGAGATAGAGAAACAAATCCTGGCTTCTGATTAAATGTTCTAAGTATGAGGGTCGTTTTCTAATGACACCAACTGGAATCGAGCTCCTGAGTAAGGCTGCACCACCCAGATGGCCACCACTGCTGCTGGACGTGGCAACTCTTCCAGCAGCATAGACAAGGCAAAGGTCAGGACAGGAGGCTCTGACGTACAGGCTGCTACCACCTGCCAGACTTGTGACTTGAGCCAAAGTTGGTCCATTTGTCTTGAGGCAAAGCCACAGGGCACTGCCCACCTTACTCATGGCATACTGATGACCTTCGACCTCTGACCCCTGTTCTGGGCTCTTAGTGGTGCCGCCCTGTTAACACATTTTCAGGTTAAGTTGCTGCTGTTCCAGTCCAACAAGCCAACTCGACCACACCATCGTGGCCCTTAGACATAAACTGCATCATGCTTTTTTGGCTTTCCAGGCCAAAAGTCACTCAACGGTGGGCTGACAGTCTAAGCATTTGATGCACCTTCCACACTCCCTACCGTCCACAGACTTCTGGTATTGGTGGGCATTGGAAGAGCTTCCTCAAAAAATCAATTCAAAAAGATTTCTGACTCTACATCTCACCTCACCTAGTCCACATACCTTAGTGAGGCAGTATGGCCCATGAATGCAGCTGTCCCCAGAAAGGGGATCGTCTCCTCTTTAGCTATTTCCTGGGCAATAAGCAGGACCAAATGGGGTATGTTGAATGTATTTATGGGGGTGAGGGGAGGGAAGGGAGATGACGTAAGCCTATCCTGAACATTCAGAATTCTGCCCTGTCCATTCCCTGAGACATGATGCTGACCCTAACAGCAATCCCAGGCCAACCTGGTAGGTACAACTTCTGGTAATGTCACCCTAGCCCAAAGGGTGCTGAGTGGCTTCAGAGTCCAGGGTGAGATACCTGGAGTCTCAATGCACCAACAGGGTCCTAAATCACAGGGATGACGACCTTTCACTTGAGTATACTGCTCGCTGCGTCCCCCTCCAGTGCAAACACAGGCCTAACCGGGGACTCTGTAAGTTTCATAACAACACCGCTGTTCCTCTTGCACATGACCTTCCAGATGAAAGGTGGTCCAAGGAGGTGGGACTTAAGTGGGAAAACAGTGAAATTAGAGCTACTTGAAAAGATTCAAGGATTTTGTGGTAGTGGAAGGGGAGCAAAAAACATGGTACTTGAAGAAGGAATACCTCAAACCCCAGGAAGTATAAGGGACAGGGGGAAAAGGGAAATTGCTGCAAATCTGCTGATGCCCATGCCACTCATTGTGCTAAATGTCCTTTATCTCTGACCCAGAAGTCTCCTCTCTCTGCCAGCAGCTACAAAATCGTCACGGGCTATCTTATAAGCTTGCAAGTAGGGCTGCAGACTCTTCACAGCTCTTAACTATGGCACAATCCAACTTGTATCTTAACACAATCACTCTGACTGCTATGTTAAAAATAGACTGTAAGTGGTGTGAGGGTAGAAACAAGGGCATCTGTTAGGAAGTCACTGTGAAATTTAAGTGAGAGATGATGACGGTTGGACTAGGACAATTATGGTGGAGGTAGTAAGGAGTGATCGGATTCTGGTTATATTTGGAAGGTAGAAAGCTAAAAGAATAGGACAAAGGTCAGATGTGAGTTATAAGGAAATAATGTCAAGGATGACCCTGAGATCTTCGGCTTGAGCTATCAGAAAGTTTGAATGGGAAAACGGAAAGGGGCACAGGATCGAAGATCAAACATTTAGCCTAGGACACCTATTAGATACCCAAGTAAAAACGTCATACTGGCAGTTGGCTATAAGATACAAAGGAGAGTGGCTTGGGCATATACCTGGGGAGTTGTGAGATAAGATTTAAAACTCTGAAACTGGAAGAGATCAGTTAGAGAAGAGCACATGGGACGGCACTAGGGGTGCTCACACATGTCACGAGAGGCGAGGAGATGAGGGGGAGGTGAATCGAGATGCAGATGAACAGAAGGTCCACTGGTTGTAATAGGTCAGCTCAGAGACTGAAGGCTGAGCACTGAATCTGGGGTTTAACAACATGGTGACTCTCGCAGGTACAGTTTCAGTGGAGCGGTGGCAGCACAAGCCAGATTAGACGGGTTTCAAGGGAGAATAGGAGGAAGGGAATTTGAATTAGCCACCACAGACTATTCCCCTAAAGTTTCCCTTAAAAGAGGAGCAGAGAAATGGCAGGCTGGAGAAGTGGGCCAAGGGATGGTCTGAGTTGTTTTTTTGTTTTTCAAGATGGGAGGTATTATAAAATATTATATGTTAATAGGAATGATCAGCATATGCATTAGAAAAAACCTGATGATGGAAGACGGAAGGGGAAATGTGCCAAACAATATCCTTGGAGAGCAGGGCTGTACTAAATGAAGATTAGACAAGTTCAAAGCAGAAAATGGCACAAGGGTGGAAGGGGTGGATGGGATACTGGGAGCTTTCTAAAAGTCTGTAACTGCTTCTCTGTTTGTGTAAAATAGAAAGCGAGACCCACTAAGAGAGAGAAAGAGGGAGAAGGCACAGGAAAAGTGAGGATGGAGGAGGAGAGTGGGACACAGAAGGAAGCAGGGAAATGCAGCAGCAGCAGGACCACTTGAAGTTAGTGCCATGAATCTACAAGAGGTCAGGCAGCGTGCCCTTGGGGGCCTTCCAGCTTGTCTCATCTGCGCGGGAACAGAAAGCCAGTGGAGAAGGGGTAAAGCTACGACTGCGGTTTTGTCAGGTGAACACGAAGTGACTGTAGGGATGGACCAGGAAATGTAAGCTGCACAAGAACGAAAGTACGGACACGAGGGAGGTGGGGAAAGTAAGAAGGTGATGGGACCAGCGCTTTGTAGAAAACCATTTCTCTAGTGGCTTTAATACTTAACCAAAGATTGTAACAGGTCGTCAAAAATACCTGAAGATTATTAGCTAGAACACAGTAAAGGCACTTACACGTACACACACGTGAATTAGAACACTAGATTACATGTAATTCTCTCTGCAACTGGCAACAAAAATAAAACATGTTGAATGGTATCTGTTTTGATCATTTTAATTTTTTTCCACTATTAGTGAAATCCTATCTCCATAACCTGTAAGAAAAAAAAAGCAGTACCATCTAAACTGCCTCCAAACCTTGCCTGAGCAAATTAATGATTACTGAATTTAAGATTCTTTATTGAAAACACTTAGCTCCTGTATGCCGAAGGAAATGTCAGGAACAAAAAAGACAAATATTATCATGCATCAATCATATGGGCTAATTAAAATATAAAAATTCGAAGAACTAAAGTTGAGAGCATGGGACAGTTTGGGACATATTGTAAAGGTCCTAGATTGTAGGCTCTTACAGCAGTCATATATATTCAGAAGATGGAACTGTGAATTCTAAATTCTCAGATACTGAGATGTTTGAATATAACATGGTCTTTCCCAGAAACTTTTGAGACTCAGAGTTGGAGCTCTAAAGCTTTGAAAGACAATACCACATACAGGAACTGTCTAAAACGTTGAAAAAGTGATCAGACATCAAGTAGAGATATGAATGAAGCTGATCTGGCAGGACTATGGTATATCAGAAGACTGGGTAAAGGATGACATCGTCCATATTTTAAAATTTCAACTTCTGTGTGAGACTAACAGGAGAAATGTTTATTTGTTGCAAAATTTATTCTTTGGCTAGTTCATTTCCTAATTTAACTTGTCTGGTCAGTTTAATTGAACACCATAAGCACCTGGAATCTTGAATAGGACATGAGATTTTGTTGCCTTGTTCAGCTCAGTGTGATGCCACAATAAATCCCAGAGTGATCTGGACAGTGAATAAAGAAGTATTTGCAAGGTTCCCTTGGGGGAATGGGGAGAAAGGGGGAAATATTCAATTCCCCATTTGGAGAATTTCTGATATTCTCACAAGCAGTGGGGACAACCAAATCAATAGGCCAAGCTCTAAATCTTGGGGTTCAACCCTATGAAACTTATCCCTGCAAAGGATAGGCTAAGCCTACTTAAAATTAGGCCTAAGAGTCACTCTCAAAGAACCTCTTTTGTTGCTCAGACGTGGACTCTCTCTCTCTGTCTCTCTAAGCCAACATGGCAAGTGAACTCACTGCCCTCCCCCTCCTACGTGGGACAGAACTCCCATAACGTAAATCTCCCTGGCAACATGGGACAGAAATCCTGGGATGAGCCAGGACCTGGCATTAAGGGACTGAGAATGCCTTCCTGACCAAAAGGGGGAAGAAAGAAATGAGACAAAACAAAGTGTCAGTGGCTGAGAGATATCAAACATAGTCGAGAGGTTATCCTGGAGGTTATTCTTATGCATTATACAGATATCCCCTTTTTTGTTTTTGGTGTACTAGAGTGGCTAGAGAGAAGTACCTGAAACTATAGAGCTGTGTTCCAGTAGCCATGTTTCTTGAAGATAACTGTATGATATAGCTTTTATAATGTGACTATGTGATTGTGAAAACCTTGTGTCTGATGCTCCTCCTATCTGGGGTATGGACAAATGAATAAAAAACACGGATGAAAAATAACAAATAATAAGGGGAACAAAGGTTAAAATAAATTGAGTAGATGTAAATACTAGTGGTCAATGAGATGGAGGAGCAAGGGGTTTGGTATGTATGTGTTTTTCTTTTTACTTCTTTTGCTGGAGTGATACAAATGTTCAAAAAAAATGATCATGGTGATAAATACACAATTATGTGTATCACAGTTGTGAACCATTGACTATACACCACGGATAGAATGTTTGTGTGTCAAGAATGGTAGTATGTTTGCTTGTTAAGGTTTTACAATAAAAATTAAAAAAAAAAAAACAGCTCTAACTTGCAAATAATTTCCATTGATAATGTCAGTCCAAAATTTACCCAAGGGACTTCGGGTCAAGATGGCGGCTTAACAACATGCGTGTTTTAGTTCGTCCTCCAGAACAACTACTGAATAACCAGAAACAGTACAGAACAGCTCCTGGGGCCACATCAGTGACCACACACACAGCATACCCCAGTCTGGACCAGCTGGACCGGCTGCGAGCACCCCCCAGAATCGTGAGTTCCCAAAGCTGCGGCGGCCAGCGCCCCTCCCCCACAGGCCACTTCCCAGAGAGGAAAGGAAAGGACTTTACCAGCAGCAGGGACTGGGCACAATCAAACGCCAATTGTGGAACTAACTAACAAATTCTGACTACTAAAATTAGGCCCCCAGCTTAGGTGAACCTGATCAAAGCACAGGTCGCTCATTTTTGCCCCGGCACCAAGGGGGCAGGACTGACAGAAAAAGGGGAAAAAAAAAAAGAAGGAAACAAAGGTTTTTGTGGCTGTGTATCTACAAAGGCTTGACTGCCTCAGGATACAGCGGCAGGAATTTTCAGGCTGCAACTGCCCCAGGCATAGGCAGAAGTGAGCTCTTTTG